>CAJQUN010000969.1:0-133089 GCA_907163345.1 Haberlea rhodopensis
GATTTGCCATAGGTGCTGGCCGAGCCATGATTAAAAATTACGGGCTATCACGATTTAGAGGGTTGAACTAAAAAACTAAATTTTCGAAAATTAACACTAAATTTTTTTTAAAGAAAAAAAAAATTTGCATTAAGTTAGAACTCACCATACCCATTGGAGCGCGCATGGTCTGCTGAGGTTAAAGAAAAAAGCTATAAGTTCCCTTCTCTTGATATAGAATATCCTATTTTATTTTACTTTTAATAATATATTTTTTACTTAGTAATTGACAGGGGTTTGAGCTTAAAATAAGACTTAGAATAAATATTCAGACTCGTTTGTATGATATATGTGTTTCTCCTTTATTCCACTTATGTAGAGAAGATGAGCTTATCATTCACAAAAAATTACTATGATGATGATACAATAATAATTGCATCAAATCATTTGTGGGAGAATAACCAAATAAATCCATTCATAACGACAAAACCAAGATTAAATTTGGCTCATATTTGAGTTATTTATAGTAGTTCATCAGCTAATTTCATTTTTTTTATATATATAATTCATGTACCAAAATAATATTATCTCCTCTCAATTTAAATTCTCAGACCCTAATAAAGGTATGTTTCTGTTTTATTAATTAATAGAATATTGATATTCCGTTGAAGCTCACTCCAATTCTGGAACTTTGACCATAAAGTTAGGGTAAACCTTGACTCCAATTTAAATCCAGGATGAACAACCTCAATTCAGTGGGGTCCGCATATTAGGATATGGATCCTACATCCCCAAATATATTGGGACCGTTAATTTGAGGACACAATATATTATTAGTTGACCGATTTTAAACTGTAATTTACCATATTAGCAAGATTAGAATAGTTCTTTTTTTGCAAAAATTAAAAATTAAATAATCAATAAGTTAAATCGATAATAATTTAAAAGATTCACGGTGTACTATGATAAATATGCGGAGTTTACATGCAATTTATAACTTATAAGGGACATTTTACACAACAATGACAAAATCGCGAGGTGATCTCTGTTCTATCCCTCAAATATAGATTTCTTAATCTTTAGATGTGCCAAATTTTCCATCTGGATGCATGCCAAGAATTTTGTCTAATTGCATACTTGCACGTTCTTAGAGGGAGCACACGACCATAAAGTTGGAAAAAAAATATTTTTAAGCAAAAAATGATAAAAGTATTTGATATTTTTAAAAAATAGAATTAATGAATTCAATTGAAAAAAAAATCGACATCGCTCAGCTTAAACCAACTAGAAACATCTCATTAATTATTTATTTGCTCATGCTTTTACTTGTTTTTTTTTTAGATAATCAATAACAAAAGTAAGGAAATCACACACTCGAAATCTGTTTTTCAATTTGAAAAGCATGTAAGCATTTTTCAAAAACAATCTCAAACACTCCCTAAATTAGTTAAAGAGCAACTCAATGCATTACTCTTTAGTGTCAATCCAAATTTTTTAGAAACCTATCATAGTCTAGACCGATCTCACTTCTATACATCTGATCTTGACCTTTACAAAACACCAACACACATACAAACATATACATACATATTTATGTATCTTGATCTTTACAGACACCCGGTTCCATATAAATATTTCTAGCCAAGACATAGTTATGTGTATCAGTTGCTTGGCTTTAATTTCCCTTTTAAATCTCACGTTTTTTTTATAATTTTGTAAAATTTTTAATTTCGTTTGAAACAAAAAAAAAAATTTCATTATCCCTCTAAATAATGTTTCCTGATCTTCGTGTCCAACTTCAACGGAATTTGTACTTACAAGTGACGAGAAAACTACCTCTGCAAGATGTGACATTGCAAAAACCAACTAGTTCTTCCTTTTCCTATATAAATCACAAAGAATTACATGCATTATTCTCTACGATCCTCTGGTACTACAAAAGACTAATTTCTGGCAAAATTTTCTTGACAAATATATATAAAAAAAGTGTGATTTGAATAATTATGAGCAAAATGTAAATAAAAATACACCGGAATTATGCCCAAAGAAGGCCATCAAAACCAAACTCCGAATTTGACATAGGAACATCACCATACTCATTTTGGTCGATTATAGAATCGATGTTTTGTTCCATGGAGTCCAAATATGGTTCCGACAGATCTTCAGATCTTTCGGAAGGAATTCCATACCCTTTGAGAATGCTGGTTGATGAAGCTAAAGCTGGCTCCCTCTCCAAAACCACCAAAAAGTTGTCTTCAAATTCAAAGACTAAATATTTATCCTTGCAAGCTGGTCAATAAATGCATACTCAGAAAAATTTAGTTGAGAGTGGCCTATTTAACTTAATATCAGTAGTTCGAATGAGTTATAAGAAAATTAATATATAGGCGATGAAGTTGCTAGTAGCACTTACAATCAACTAGATGAGCCAAGTGGTGAATATTTCTGATCCGACTGCCATTTACTTCAAAACCTATCATTGATTTCACTTTTAGTTGAAATCCGGAAATCATGCTGTAATAAACCCAGACTATAATACACAAATGGGCCGAGAAATGGATAGCCAAAGCAAGCCCAAGCTTAAGTTTGTATATTCTACAAAGGGAGGGGAAATACACATGTAATTGCACATGCACATGCACACGCGGGAGGAGGGGAATAAAGTGCGAGGGGAGAGAAGACGGGTCTTTCAGCATTTTGTTAAGAGTTTGTTACTAGCATTTTGCTAGGGATCACAGGGTGTCATTCCCTGGGTTTTTTCATTTCCTTTTCTATTCCATTAAGTTCATATAGCAGCAACATTACAGCAATACAATCCGTAATATTCATCGTGTTTCTATTAATTGTTCGCATTATCTGTGACAAGTCATTAGATTGGTCCGACCTGCCGGATAATTAATGGGAGAAGAAAGGATGGCTACGGCTCGCGCTAAGACAAAGGTGGATTCCCTCGAGAAAATCGTAACACATTTGCAGGAACGTGTGAATGAGATACAATCCAATGCCAACTTTCTGAAAGTGTGATCGCAAACATGGCGGCATCACAGCTAAGAGTGGAGCAGATGTTAAGCAGCAAATTGGATGAGGATCGCGAAGGCCCACAGGAAAAAGAACGGGCAAAGAAAATCACACATGAGGATTGTTCTGATGAGGAACGTGATTTCCACAAAGATGTAAGAACGTAGGGGAAGAAGAGATGAAACAGGCTTTACGTCGCATAGAATTACCCAGATTTGATGGAGATGATCCTTTGGGTTGGCTAGGGAAGGTGGAGCAGTATTTAGAGGTTAACTCTACTCCTTTTGGGAATAGAATCAAGCTTGCTTACATTTGTATGCAAGGAATGACAGTGCATTGGTTCAGATGGCTGAAGGTGAGAATTCCAAATTTGTCAAGGTGACAGATTTGCAGAGGAAATAATCAAAGATACAGCGGGCATGATGCTAACCCATTCGAATTAATAGCCTCGTTGAAGCAAGGCCATAAGTCAGCAGGAGGTACATTGAACAGTTCGAGATGCTGATAAGTCAGGTTGGTGAGGTTCCGGAAGACCAGTGCCTAGGATATATTTTGAGTGGGTTGAGGGGAGAAATATAGCGGAAGATATTTGTCCATAGACAACAAAAAGTGGATCAAGCAATATTCTTAGGAGGGGGTGGAACTAGAAATTTATGGGAAGGTGTTGGATAGGGGGAGGAATATACTCAACATGGGTGGGGGAGGAGAAAATAAGTTTGGGACACCTCAAACCCAACCTTATGATATTGAGAAGGAGAGGTTTCATACCACCATGGGTAACAATGTGAAGGGGATGGGTGTGAGTGAAGTTGGACAGAGAAAACAGTTTCCATCACCGCCTCACCGAGAACTGAGGAGTAATGCAGGAAGGGATGGCAGGAACAACGGGGAGAGAGTACTGGGCTCACGTGGGAGAGAGGAAAAAATCTTGTCAAATCAAGCATATTTGCGAAGAAGGGAGAACCATCTATGTTTCAGGTGCGGAGAACCCAATAGTCCCACGCGTCAATGTACACACAAGGTGCTAAGGGTGACCATTTTAGCCGAGGATGAAGGTGAAGTGGAGGAATTGTTAAAAAATAGTCTGGTTTTGAACAAAAAAAATGGCAGTTTGGATTGGGGCATGTGGAATATTTGGGACATGTCATTACCGGTCAAGGGATAGAGGTGGATTGTAACAAAATAGAAAGTGTGGAACAATGGCCAGCACCAAAAAATGTAAAGGGTTTGAGAGGATTCTTGGGGCTAATCGGGTACTATAGGAAGTTCATAAGAGATTATGGGAAAATATTGAGGCCCTTGACTGAGCAATTAAAAAAAAATAGCTTTGGGTGGGATGACAAGGCACAAGAGGCTTTTGAATTGTTGAAAAGGGCTCTAAGTTGCACCCCTGTTCTGAGAATGCCAGATTTTAGTAAGGACTTCATCATAAAATGTGATGCTTCAGGGGTAGGGCAGGGGGCAGTGCTTTCACATGAAGGAAAACCCACTGCTTATTACAGTAAAGCTCTTGCTGATAGGGCACTGGCTAAATCCACTTATGAGAAGGAGTTGATGGCATTGGTGTTGTCGGTACAACATTGGAGACATTACCTACTTGGGCTAAGATTTGTAGTCCTGACAGACCACAAACCTTTAAAAAACCTGCTGCGCCAAAGGGTTTCTACTCCGGACCAACAATATTGGTTGGCCAAGTTACTTGGGTATGAGTTTGACATAAAACACAAAGCGGGAATAGAAAATGGGGCTGTTGCATGACAGGTGGTACAGGTAGACGTACTGCGCGGATGCTCGAGGTGAAGCATCGATGAATACTGGAGCTCCTTGAGAGCGAGCTCAGGTTTATGTTTTATGTTTTGAGCCCAGTAGTTGTTAGAATATTTTTAATTATGTTTTGAATTACCGGGGTATGCCCCGAGTATCTGTATTTTAAGTATTCTACTACTGGTTGATTTATACTTGATATGGATGTTATGCTCAACGTGTTAAATTGGAAACTGGAATTACGTATTTTCAGTATCACTATATATGTATCACCTAAAAGCGAAAAAAATTTAGGGCCATTTGATAAGACCTTTGAAATAAATCTTCCGCTATATACGCAAATTAATCATTATGTGTTAATTAAACACCACATTAGGATCGGGCCCTCACATTATGCATTGTCAAGGAGTGGGGAAGGGGGAGAATTGTTGACTCTTACTATGGCTACATGGGGAGAATTGGAGGGAGTTAAAACAAGCATTGTCAAGGAGTGGGGAAGGGGGAGAATTGTTGACTCTTACTGTGGCTACATGGGGAGAATTGGAGGGAGTTCTGAGTTAAATAAGAAAATAATAAGCTTGGAAAACGATGAAGAAAGCGTGAAAAATTATACTATTGTGAATGGATGTTGGCTGTACAAAGGGAAACTTGTGATCCCTAAAGCATCACCATGGGTTCACAAATTGTTAACCTAATTCCATTACACGCCTGTGGGAGGGCATGCAGATGCTTTAAGAACGTACAAGAGGATTGGGGGAAATTTTTACTGGCCAGGAATGAAAAGGGACGTAATTAAATTTGTGGCGGAGTATATGGAATGTCAAAAACAAAAGAATGAGGCGGCTTTCCGAGCTGGGTTTTACAACCCCTGGCCATCACAGAAGTCATTTGGGAAGATAATGGACTTCATTGTAGGATTCCCAAAATCCAAGGGTTATGAGGTGATTACTTGTGGTGGTAGACCGTTTGTCTAAGTATGGACATTTCTTGTTAATTAAACATCTTTATACAGCAGTATCAGTAGCAGAGGTGTTTGTGAAGGAAGTAGTAAGGCTGCATGGTATTCCTAAAAGCATTGTGAGTGACAGAGATGTGGTGTTCATGAGCTTATTTTGGCCCGAGTTGTTCAGGTTACAAAGGATTGAATTGAAGATGAGCATGGCTACCATCCCGAGAGAGATGGCCAAAGTGAGGTACTGAATAAATGCCTCAAGACTTATCTAAGGTGCTTCTCATCTGAGCAACCAAAGGGTTGACCGACCTGGATACATTGGGCTGAATATTGATATAACGCTTCATACCAAACAGCTGCGGGCATGACACAATTTGAGGTGGTGTATGGGAGTCAATTATTTCTCGATATTTACCAGGGGAAACCATGGTGGCAGCATTATCTCAGATGTTGTGGGACAGAGATGAGCTTTTAAAACAATTGAAATACAATCTTGATCAGGCACAACAACAGATGATCAAGTATACTAACAAGAAAATGAGGGATGTGTCGTTCCAGGAAGGAGAGATGGTACTACTGAAATTAAGGCCTCATCGCCAAGGTTATGTGGCAACCAGATTATTCCAAAAGTTGGCTGCAAGGTACTATGGTCCGTTCAAAGTTACCAAGAGGTAGGTCCTGTTGTGTATAAACTACAGCTGCAAGAAGGGTCGAGGATCCACCCAGTGTTCCATGTCTCTTGTCTAAAGAAAACTACAGCCACTAGTGAAGAGATGGTCCAGCTTCCGAGGGAATTGGACAAAGATTTGCTCATGAATTTCGAGCCTGGAAAGATCATGGATCAGCATATCAAACACAGGACGGAAAGCAATATTCACAAGTCCTGGTGCGTTGGAAAAACAGACCACTTGAAGAAGCTATGTGGGAGGATAGCAAGGAACTCGAGGACCAATTTCCAGATTTTTGTCTCGAGGACAAGTCTAATTTTGAAGGAGCGGGGAGCATAATGAACCCAGACCATAATACAGAAATGGGTCGAGAAATGGATAGTCAAAGCAAGCCCAAGATTAAGTTTATATATTCTAGAAGGGGAGGGGGAAATACACATGCACATGCAGACGCACAAGCACACGCGGGAGGAGGGGAATAAAGTGTGAGGGGAGAGAAGAGAGGTCATTCAGCATATTGCTAAGAGTTTGTTACTAGCATTTTCCTAGGGACTACACGGAGTCCTTCCCTGGGTTTTTTCATTTCCTTTTCTGTTCCATTAAGTGTAAATCACAGCAACAGCACAGCAATACAATCACTATTGATCGCAATATTCATCTTGTTTCTATTAATTGTTCACATTATCTGTGAGAAGTCATTACACATGCTATTATCTAGCACATGCACACAAGGGTAGACCAGTTAATGGAGTTCTTAGCTAAACGTCTCGTCATCGATTATCAAAGTTTTCAATTCCATTCTGGCACACAGATGCACTCATAAGCATTTCAAGTATGGGTATTTTCACTTGCCTGCTCGTTGCTCAATTCTTCATATCCTATGTTTACTTCATTTGCCAATACCTGTACAAGATACAACAAAACAGACGATGAGCCACAAAATGCTGCACGCTGGAATTAAAAATGTGAATTATATATATATATATATATATATATATATATATATATATATATATATATTTATTTTTTTTATTTTTTATTTATTTTTATTTTTATTTTTTCTTGTTTGGTAAAAGGTGTTGATAATCCTTGATTTTATTGAAAAACTTTTAGTGTGATCCTTGATCGGTTCAAAGATGACGAGTGATGGAGGGTTCAGATTCTGTGTAAACCAATCAAATGGGTGTCCGCATGTGTCCAAAAGTGATGTCAAAGGGTTTAGAAATAAATGAACAATATTCTTGAATGAGAATCTGCATAGGAAGCCTCAGTCATGTCATGCACATACCTGTGATAAGATTACGATCTGTTCTCCTTTGAAACTTGCCATAGAGTATCGTGCTTTTGTTAACAATTTCAACTGAACATAAAAAGAAGCTAATCAACCACAAAACTCAACCAATACATGATAATGTTGTCCGTGTTGACGGAAGATAATAGAAGGGAGAAAGAAGATAAAATACCCCCATATTATCTTCGCATTCTTCTCTGCAAAAATACACACAAATCAAGAACATAAGTCTATACATTTACAAAACAGACATTGGCCAATGGGATAAACCAAATGTAATAAATTAATACATCTAAAAAATGTACCCGATCAGAGGCTCTGAAAGAGGAGTAAACACCAAACCAGCAACAATCAAATATGAAGGCTGGCCTCCTTCGATGTGGTAAGGAACCTTGGGTGAAGATAATCGATAAGGATCGAGCAATACAAGAGATGTAATTAATATAAAAGGTAAACAGTTAAACCTAGCCACCCAAAAAACCAATACCAAATGAACTCTTGGATTTAAAACAACTTGAGCTTTCATTGGTTTTCCTCCCCGAATAATGCCAAGCTCTGCAACATCGCCCATAAACCTACCATAGAGTATGATATTAGATTGGCAAGATAAGGTTATAGAAACTCAAATACTCTTGCAGATAATCAATTTAAACATTGACATTTCAGTCAGACATATTCACAGAGAGGTCAGAGTTTAAGGGGAGTCATGTTCGTTATCAAAATACAGTATCACCATCTCCACCAACTCTTACAAGAATAATACCAGAAACACAGACAAATATCCATGTCACAGACTAACATATACTGTTAAAAAAGGATTAAGTGGCTTGGGAGTAATATTATTATTCTTTTATCCATGGATGTACAAAGCGGCCAAAGATCAACTCCATGACAAGAAATATGAAATCCAACTTAATTGCAAAGGTAACCTTACTTTAGACTGATAAGATAACGAAATGCAATACGCCCTGTTGACCGGAATGGTACTGTCCCTTCGCTCCCAACAGAAACATCGTCGAAGCTTACAATGACATCTCCCTGGAAGAAAAACAGGAAACAAATGTTATTTGATGTGCAACATAGCTCTATAGTTCATACCGTTTGACACTGATACAATAGACAAGGTATATAGGAGATTCTCAAGGTAAACATGCAAAGCATGGACAACAAAATCAAAGTAACTTGGTTAAGGACTAAACAAGGTATATAATAAATTGAATATAAGCCATCAACAGAGAAAAAAAAAAAACAGAAAGCTCTATAAGGCTTGTGAAGGTAGATATACCTCCTTCAACACATTACTAGCATTGGAGGTTGGCTCGACTTTCCGCACAAGTACACCCTGAAAGACAAATGGTTTGACAGGTTATTAGAAAAACCAATATCTGAAGCTTTTTTGCATCAATGTAAATCTTGAAGATAAATTTCTTGAATGGATAATGAAAGGTCATTACTAAAATCACACTACTTAGTCTGCTCATCTGACGACATTGGAAAATACAACACAGTTTCGACTAAGTCATAGGTGAGTTACCCGTCAAATGCTATCAGTATATTTAAGGGTTTGGGCACACAAATCTATGTTGCCTACTTGGTCTGCTAATCTGATGACAATGGAAAATAGAACACAATTTCAACTAAATCATGGGTGAGCTACCCATCAAATGCTATCAGTATATTTTTAAGTGTTTGGACAAACAAATCTATGTTTCCTTCTAGTTCATAAAAAAAAGTTTCAGACCTCATTGGATGGCACTTTTAAGCATGCTCTCAGAGCTGGGTTCTCCAATTTCTGCAACAGCACTCCAAGAGACGGGAAACCTGAGAATATATGCAAGGTATTTATGCACAAAGTAACAGAAAGTAACACATTTCATCTTGCCACGTGCTTTCAAAATATAGATTATTTTATATCAACTAACCACAAAACTAAATATATGTAGATGATAAAAAGAAATCAATATAAAATGAGTTAAATTGCCTTAATGCTTTCTCAGTACCACACTTTGTTTTTAGGTATAACTCTACAAAGGACGTAACTTCGTGGGAAGAAAATTAGCCCAATACCCATACAATAACTTAAATTTCTAAAGATCGGCCCTGTGTGATGAAATATGAAAAAATAACTGGGTACCCCCTAACCAATGTGTATGTGTGTACGACTCAAATGGTTATGTGAATCTTTCGTCTACACCAAAAAAACATGGAAAAAGGAGATAAATTTTGTTTCATACATTTTATTTTATTATTAATTTGATTTCTTAAACAAAATTCAAAATGATTGTTTGTGGAGGGGGTGAATCGGACAATCCAGATGTCCTACGATCAGGATTAAGCTCTTGACAATTATGCTTTTTGCAAATAAGGGGTCATCTTGATGATTAAAAGCACATATACCTAGCGGAAATATGTACAAAATAAGCAACTGCTTTGAGGATGAATAATGATGGTTTCCGCTCATAGAGATGTCTGGCAAAACTGATCTATAGAAATATCCCAAAATGCATTTCATCAAACATTTAAAAGAGTTCAATAATGTTGTTCCCAGTTCTTCTTTCCTGCTTTTTTGTAAGCGTTTATGTTGATAAAACCTATCAAAACTGAAATGTCGTAACAAGTAGCTTGATCTTTCTCACAAACATCATAGTTTGAGGCATTTAAACTTCTTATTAGAGACAGCAAACATCAATAACATTAAACGTAGAAAGGGTTATTTCACGAGGATGAAGCCTCACCAGTGTATTTCCCATTCCTTTCATAGTCTTCAAGAAAATGAGATACAACCGTACTAGGAATAACGTAACCAATATTCTCAGCCTCGTCGGATCTGTACACCTAAAGGTAGGGTCCTCTGAGAATATAATGTTATAAGTAAACCGATGATACGAAACTATGACCATGGGGAACTTCAAAGTCACATGATAACTTCAAAAAAGTATTATATACTTCCCATAGAAAATTTGATAAATAGAAAGATCTAACATTCTAAAGTTAATACATTTTCGGTCAAATCTAATTAAACCTGAAATGCCACTCCAATGCACTCCCCTTGGTCATTGAATGCGGGGCCGCCGCTATTGCCTAAAAATGATCAGCAAAATCAATGACAGAGCACAGCGCAGGGATAAGATAAAAATAGAAAAACATATATTCATATTATTAGCTACAAGGAACCAAAGAAATATAAAGCCATAATCAAAGAAGTAAGAACCCCAAAACCAGAGTTGTGTTTATAAAAGCAAATTCGAACATGCCACACATCTTACCAACAACAAATTTGTTCCCCTTAGAAAATAACATTTTCTAGTTTTAATTATACACTTACCAGGATTTATCGCTGCATCAATTTGAATACCAAGTAACTCAGAAGATCCATGAGCATATGATGTAACCTGAAGGCGTATGATAAGCATAAAAACATTTAAAAGCCCTAAAGCATAAATAAAAGAACCAAGACAATTAAGCAGCATTATTACTGTTCCATTTTTTCTTATAGATGTAAAAAATAAAACTTGATTAAACACTCACATGTCTAAAATTCAAAACTGATTGAATGTAAATATTTACTAAGCAAGTGATTTAATTATTAGTGAAGAAAGTTTTTACAGTTAAAAACTGATGTAAATGTTTGCCAAAGATAGAAGCTTGAACAATTAACAATTGTGTCCCTGTTGTAATTTATCATAAACTCCTCCGGTGGATCCTCACAAAATATGGAACGGTGAAAGAATTATTTAGCCATTGGTCCTGCAGGAGAGAGAGACACTTCTACCACAATTTTCCACCAAGTTCCCCACATCAAGAGACACTTTCTATATCATCTTGCCAATAAAAAGGCTTTGACATTTAAATCTTCTTCTCCATCAGCAAATAAGTGAAATGAATTTTTTGTATCAAATTCATCACAATTTCTTGTCAAACAAAATAATCTGAGATCTTGCACATTCTAAAATAAAACTAAATTTATATTTTGGATGTAGGCCAAGGAATCAAAATCTTTATATAATGAAATGACATTTTCTTGTCAAAAAAATAATCTGAGATCTTGATAGATTTAACAAACCTCAATTCTTGATACTACACCCTTAGACACTGATATAGTTTCTCCTCCTAGGGGATATCCTACAACAGTCACTGAATCCTGCAAATTTAATAGGGAAAGTAAGGAAGCTGTGCAGGGATAGGTACTGAAGTTATCATTTATGGTTACATCAAAACAGACAGACGGAAGTTATCCCTTTGAGGAACAAAGAGTTCACAGAAATAGCAAAATGCATCACTTATGAAGCGATGGCATCCTTCCAATACAAGGAATATATTATCATTCAAAAAATACCAACTTTGAAGCTCTGATCAATGCATTCATAAAGTTTATCTATAAAAATATGATCAACAGAATCTTCCAGACAGAAAACATTATATGAAGTTACTTCGGTATCACAATTTATAGAGGTAACACTGCTGAGCATGATGCAGATAGCATAAAAATGAAAAACCTTCAAATCCTCGAGTTGAAATTGGTGAAAATTTGAAATGCTTAATTTAATGTCAAAAAGAAGGCGAAAAAACAAGAGATGCTAGTCCAAAATATAGAAATATGAATCAAGTATTCAAGTGAACCTGCAAATTAGGCAAGCGCCCAAAGTGAAGGGGCTCAGATCCTTCCCAAAAATCCTTGCTCTCAACTGAAAGCAGTGCAATGTCACATTCTAATCCCCTTGCCAGAACCTACAGTAATACAAGTGAGCAGAGAGTAAGTGGCATGATAAAATAGAATCATATGCTAAAAGCCTATATAGTTTGCATTAGGGATCAGACTTTATTAATGGCTTTATCAGTTGAAATGTAAGATAAAAATTAACAATAGCAGTGGATAACTGAATTCTAAAGAAGTTACCTTGGCAACATATTTCGTATCATCCCCCCTTCTCTTTACTTTAACCTGCAATCAGATTAAATGTACCCCATCAAATAACTAAAGTATACCTCCGGTGCAGCTGAGGACATGAAACAAATTATGTTCAGATTAAAAATCCCCAGCATCCAAATTGCAGCCGGGGAGCATTAAAACAAAATAACTCACAAACTTGAAACCAATCACAGAATAAGTCCTTCAAGACCAAGAAAAGAAGGTCAATTATGCAATGAATGCTAGAGAGAACAAGAAACACAAGCATGCACAGAAAGCACAAAAAGAATGAAGAAATTATTTTGAAACTAAATTTGATTTAAATTCGATGGATTTGGGATAACGAGTTTGTTATTAGGTATCTGATGCATGTGCTTGTCCTTTCACTTCAGTTAATGCATCAAGCCCGTATGTATTGTGAAATTTGCTAATGAGAAAAGTGTTAAAGCAAGAGAAGCTTCAGATATTACCTGTGTATCATGTTCAACACAGTGTGCATTTGTCAAAAGCATTCCATCCCCGATCATGAAGGCACTGCGTAATTGATAAAAAAATTATCACGGCGAAGTAAAAAATCAAAAACTAATAACACTCTCTTCAGACATTATTTTGAATTAGTTTCAAGAAAACCTAGCACCAACCAGTTAGACACAAAAAAGGTGCTAGTGGGAATGAAGGAGATTTAAAAGTCACATTTTCTGGAAAAGAACACGTGAAAAAATGTTACTCAAACATGCCTTCCGGTACTTGTATACTGTCTTTGCTTCTGCCATGGAAGGGAATAGTCTGGTGCAGTGTGAGTACAATAAACCTACATAGAGGCAAAAAAGAATAAAAAGTGTCTGTAGAGGAATGATCTTTCAAAAGGTTCAGCACGAAGATCATGACACCATTTAGATTACTGATAAATTTATTGTTTGTAGGGACTGAGCTTGATCACTAGAATAGGTTGTAAGTTATACAACTGTGTAGTTCTTTTTTCTGACAACAAAGACAAGTGATTAACCCCGTTAACCAATCATCAAAAAAATATTAACACCATTAAGCAAGCTTCATGAAACAAAGAATTTTTTTTTCCAGCACAAAACAAAGAATAATTACAATATCCAACAAGCTGCAAAAATTAGAGATAGATGATAAAATAGGTGGGTCAAAAAGTATAAAAAAATCAATCTTTTATCTAAAGCATCACAGCGAAATCAATTTAACTAGTTATAATGCAGAGTAGAGCTCGAAAAATGGATTGTGACTTAGCAAATTGAATGAATGTTTGAATCAAAGATTAGACCATAGGCTCTACATAGCAATATATAAAGATTAAACCTGCATAAACAAGGTGGGATGAATGAAGAAAAAGTTTCTCTCGTACAAAAACCAACAGGCAAAAAAGTAACAGCAACTCTGTGAGAATGGATTAAAGCACCGGAACCCGAAAGTTGTACTCAAAATGTTTAAATAGATGACGTACTTACCTTCACAACAGTATTAAGGAAAGCAGCATCTTGAAGATTGTCAGTCTCTACCTGGAAAAGATAGCTAAGATTAAGGAACTTAATTATCACCTCAGCCAACAATGCTTCAACTAAACAAAATGTCAATATTTAGTTCCACCAGATTTTTAATACCATCACTATATCACATTCGCGTGCAAATTACTAACAGCTTTGACCAGATCCTACATTTTGCAATTTGATAGGTTTCATCTGAGCTTTGACAAATTTAAACAAGCAATTTTGATGAACCAAAATGGAATATATATATATGTATTGATGAAATGAAATCAACAACTATTCCCATAGGAAATCCTCTGCTTATTCCCTTTCTTCCCTCTTCTAGAATAAACATATTGTATATTGGGCCTTTGATTATTTTGGCCCGTAACACTATTCCTTTTTGACAAGAAACTGGTGATTTTCAGGTACCATGGATTGCTTTATATTTCTCAATGAATTAGTTAAGACGATAAAGGGATTAAATGTCATATAAGTGAGTTGAACATAATGGAGATTTGAGGAGGACTGAGGTATTGGGTACCGGGTATATGTACCTGCTGTTCCTTCGAGTCAAGCAGAATTCCCTTGTTCCCTTTTTTCTGTACACCGATGGATTTAAATGATGACAGTCCGGTTTTATTCTGACTACTTCTACCGTCTGACTTCCAAAATGTATTTTCTTCAGTTGATATCTGTTGAAACTTTTGTGTAATATCATAATTATAAAATCATGAGCTAGTAAATGTAGTGCTTCATAAGCTTAGTAGTCATTTAGCTTTAGGTGCCTACACTGAATTCAAGAAGTATTCTCTTGCAAGAAGGTAATAGAGCAAAGATGAAATGGGGCCTCTTTCGAATACCAATAACTCATTATACGTAGCTTGTTCTACTGATATAATGTTTTCAAGAATTAGTGCTGTTTGTTTTCTTGATGAAGCAGCAACTCAGATACCTAGTGCAATAAGCCATCTCTTTCCAAGAAAGTAAATATGAATCAACTATTCCCTGCTGCCATCTCTTCATAAACAATTCATGATTCCAACACATAAATAGTAACTAGATTTTCAAGAATCAACACCTTTTCATTCAATAACGAATATTGCTAAAATAAAGAAACAATGACACAAAGAAAATACTAAGCATTAGAGTACCTCATTGACGACTCTCCTCTTGTATTTCTTATATGTTCCTTCAGCCATAGCATCAGAAGACTCAGAAACGCAATATACATAAGGTCTGAGAGAAGTACACACGAGGCGACTGGAGGATAAAGAGTTCCGGGAGTCCACACCGCCAATGGAAGCGGAGAACCACCAGTTTGCGGCTGCGATTGCCATGTAAAAACAACAGCAATGCAGCCGAGTTTTGTGAAATGAAAGCTCAATAAAAAGGGTGAGAGGACAGTTTTTGGTATATTACCTTATCCTCTGCCTTTGCTTAACGTTACACATTTTGGGGCAATTACATAAATCTTCCCTCAACTGTAGAAAATTGCATACACATCTCCTCTACTATAACTAGTATAACGTCGTCAAACAACATTAACAGAATATACAAAATGACGTTTTTGTCCTAAAATTTTTAAAGCATTACATACACATCCTATAATATATTTAAGATAAAATTATTTATAAAAACACTCCACTCTCTATGATGTCATATTCTTTTTATTTATTTCAAAAAATTATTTATTAAATATTTTTATACTATAAACTAGTTTTTATATTATTGATAATATTGTAAAACTAATTATATATAAAAATCCATTCAAAATTAACTAATTTTATTATTTTAATAGTATCATATTTTTTTGGTAATTATTATCATAAAATATTTTATAATATCAAATACATAATCATCTTTAACATATTAAAAATAAGTTTATTCAAATATTTTAACATCTTATTCTTAATAAGACTTCATAGTTTATGAACTATTTAAAATAGTTTAACAAATATCTTTTAGATAATTATATGTTTAGATGTTGAATTCAAATGATATTACTTATGTTTTAGGCCATGATCTTTAATGATTATCGATTCGGTCTGTTCGGTTTAGTGTAAAAAAATCAGTCTCTTCGGTTGGCTGAAAAACAAATCCGATTTTGTTCAATTTTTACAAATTCAGTGGTTCAGACCACTTAATCACCTCTAGTTGAACTTGTATTGTGGTAGTTTGTTTTCAAAGTTTAAATTTTTATCCTGTTTCTCAAATTATTAATCGTATATTATTTATAGTTTAAATCATTTGTTGAAAGTACGGTGATTATATATATTCAAGTTTTTATACGTTTTGGCGAATTAATATTTATTGACGTCAATTTCGAAAATGAAAATCAAATATATTGTTCTTTACTTTGACTTTAAATTCAATTTAATTCAAAATATTTCAAAATGTCGTTATTCTGACAAAAAAATATAAATGATGTATCTATATTATTATTATTATTATATTATAATGTGTGAGCACCTTAGAGTAACCACTTTGGTATGATCATTGTGAAATTCTAAAAATACTCTCTATTTGCTTTAGTAATAGCCATGAGACCATGAGATAGATTGTAAGGACCCCATGCCCTTAACCCTTGATTAGTGTATTATTCATTATGTGTGGCACATGCTTTCAATAAAATCATTCGGGAAACTCAGATGATACTTTACCATTGAATGGCAATTACAAAATTTACTTTAATATGCAATGTTATAAGTTCATCATCCTAACAACAATAGACTCATAGAGTTCGCCCATTACCATCCCCATTACGCCACTTTTTACATTGTGGACTTTTATAAAAATTTGGGCAGAGTCTCCCCATAAATTGAGCTATCCCGAAACAAAAGCACATCACATAACATAATTCCCGTCCAGGGAAAACACAATACTCCACAGAATACTACAACACTAAGTAAATTCCCAGCCAGGGAAGACACCACACATAAGACGACAAAAGTGGGTTTCAACACCCACACAATACACCAATGACTCTCATATCATTTAGCAATTCTACCTCTAATTGCATGCAACATAAAATGAAAGAGAGAAAGGCTCATGCCTTTATATACAATCCATATACAAGTATAATCGTGCTCACATGCGAGCATCATGAATATGTATATAACCCTCAGGTGTATATAAAGTACCATGTACGATACCGTGCTCCATCAAGCCCTGGTACCACGATCCTGGGAGTACATCCAATCAACAACTCGAGCTCATCTCCAAAGCCATCGATGTACCTGTTCACCTGCCCCAACAGAGACAGCCCCCAACGGGGTGAGCATACCAATACACAAAATCCCATAATCACAGTAATGAAATTCATAATTTACAACAAAAGTAAATACTAATGAATTTAAATGATACTCCCTGGATGGCAACGTCCTCATCCGGGATTCCGTGTACTGTCCCTGTTCTCACAATCATCAAACTCATAAAATCTCAAAAATCAGTAAATCAAAACATTGATTTAACTCCTCGCATGCCCAAATCTCTAATATCAATAGATGGTGATTCCCAATTCATTATACATGCAAGTATGGATATCTCAATATCAAAAACTGATTTCTTAACTTCGCTATCAATTACAGATAACTCAAATGCCTAGCATATATTTTACCAATTTTCCATTATACTTAGACATCTCAAATGTCTTATAATGAATACATGATTCCACGATCATTCTCAGGCATCTCAATGCCCTACTATGGTCATATACATCCGGTACCCCATATACCTTATGAGAGTTATGCTACTCTAGTGTCACGCACGCTCGTGGCGGCGATATCAAGATTAGGTCGCTTTATAGCTTCTCAACACATATATATAACCTCATGCACAATTATTCAATGAAATCAAAATACATTATGCATTTCACAAATGCTCTAATATATAGTAATGCTCGTGCGTCGCACGTACCTTAAATCTCCAAAGTCCGAGCCAAACCTTGCTCGAGTTCCATGCCCCGAGGAACGATGTGCTAACACGATAAATAATTCACAATTATTTACGAACATGCAACCCATGCTCAAGCACACCCATAATCCTCATACAGAAAATTATTGTCAACACACGACAATTTACCATTTAAAAGACCCGGGGCAGGGCATATACAGGGAGGGAAATCGAATGAGACATTATCGAAAATTGCTCAAGAACCACCTCTAAAATTTCGAACCCTAACATCTCAATTCGAATCCAATTAAGCATCATAATACATCTAAAACATGTAATAATCGATCACTTACAAGAATCATCACCCCCTGCCCAAAACCCCCAAAATTCGAACTCAATGCCCTAAATTCGAACCCAATTCCTTAAATTCGAACACAATACCACCAAATGTAGCAGGGAATAACATGAGAGGGACGAAAAAGGGGTAAGGAAGGTTACCCATACGAAGATCGGAAGGAAAACGGACAAAAATCGAAGATCCCTAAAAATCTGGGCCTCGACGCATTCTGGAAAAACCCATGCGCGATTCGTGACGAAACTCTCAATTGCCGGTGTGGAAAGCTGCGCCTCGGAGAGACGAATCCAACGGTGGGTCGGACGCGCCGAACAGCGGCCGGACGGCGGCTGGCGCGGCGCTTGAAGCGGCGGGGGTTGGGGCGAAAACGGGATACAGACGGGGGAAAAAGGAGAGAGACAAGGCTACAAAAAATGATTTCTAAAATTAAAATCCCGGGTTCAACTGGTATTTATAGCAAAAATACCCCGAAATACTAATAGCCCCACAAATACATCATGATTCATTAAAAATCATCTGTTTTCAAAAATTCTCTCTCTAACTCCAAAACCCCATACCGGTGCCCACACAAAGCACCCCAGATCCCGAAACACACTAAAAACCCAACTCATAGGTTTTTCACCGAAATGAGAATACAATCTCAACCTCGGGATCCAACGATCCCAACTACCCAAAAAGACGAGCCCGAAAGGCCCAACACTACGATTAAACTCCAAATCGCCACGTAAAACAACTTTAGGGGTTATTAACACTCCGGGATTAACATCTATAATCCCTGGTCATCACAATATCCCCACTAAAAGAATTTCGTCCTCGAAATTAGAACCGGTGTATCACGTAACACCCAGGCTACACAACAACATGAAACCATAACCCCGATTCTTGACCATATCAGAATCGTCTTAATAAACGCGAGGATACTTACCTCACATCAAACTCTGAAACAGAGCGACTTACCAAAACCAACATATCACCCAAGAGGCAGAAACATACCTCGATGCGGGTCATCCCAAAAGTCAGTCTCTCATGACTGCAAAACAACCAATACTTACGGCTGTAGATCGGACAGTCATCCTTAGTTCTAATACAACTAGTAAGAACGCATCATGAATGACACCTCAACCGTGAGAACGTTGACCTCGTGTCAAACTTTGGAGTGGAATAGACTTCCAAATCCATCATAACGTCAAAGAGCGTCAGCACAACTCAACGCTAACAATCCAAAAGCAGTTAGTCAACTGAAACTGCAAGGATTCGAATCGCTCCCGATTCCATCGTAGATATCATTCAATGACATCTCTATCATGACTCACGATGTCTAACATACATCGTTACGAGGGAAACACTAGTATACCACGGTGTATACATACCAAACCTGGTTTCTACTTTCAAACCTCCTCTATCGAAGGAGCAGTCGCATCATTGCAACTCAAATTGGGCAACTCACGGCCACAGATTCATACAAAAGACATCTCACAAGATGCCCACCTCCGGATGTTCCAAGAATCACATCCTGATCATAGATAAACAATCGAGACTCCACAGAGTTTAAAAATTCTGAACGGACATGCAATAAACCCATTGCATCCTCAACGCTTGTGTCGTCAGCGACACCTAATAAATCCGAATTCCTGCCATCCCTTGATAATCCTAGGATTTAACAATCCAAACTTGGGAAGGCTAGCGAAAACTCGAAAGAAAACGCCAACAAGGAAATACTTTAACCCACACAAGATAATCCTTCTTCAAAGGGAGTCAACTAACTTCACGATTATTCTTCATAATTTATCGTGTCATGGAGATTCCCAAACTCAAGGTGTTCCATATCTCTCATCAGAGATTTAACCACCCAAACACAGCATAACTTTATGCTTGACAAAAAGAAATCGATAACTGGCATCCGTATACTCACCGGTATACCTGCCTAAGCACAGACACTACATGCATACTCAATGCACTTGGCTCAGGTATCTACAACATACCCTTAAGTCCCAAACACAACCGTCGGTTCTGAGTCATTCCCATCCAGTGGAGAATGATAATCGACGATCAACAACACGGCGTGATTCCCAAAATCAACACCACATGCACCAACTTACCGAATCTTTCAAAGATTCCCAAATAGGTATAATACTACCTCCTTCCCCACAAGGGAAGTGCCATCGAACTCGAGATCCACAAGTCTCGAACCACTGTTTGGAAAAACTGGATACAATAACACCCAAATAAACGGATTCCCCAGATCGAGTCAACAACGACCTGATTACTCTCTTGTTGGTACTCCAACATTATGAGCTGTCCTAGACAAGTCTCACCAAGATTAAACATAAACGTATACACGTTTCAGTGAGGCATGCACAACCTCAACCTCAATGACGTGGTGACTACTAGAGTCCACCACAATCCACATCGTATCACCTTACGATTTGCCAAACTTGGTTCCAACGAGCAGTATAACGGCTCTAGCAAGCCCCTCATGGTGCTGCACACACGCGACAGACAAACTAGTCTCTGTCTCTTTAGGTTTACCTCAAACCTACCAACAAGACGGACGTTTCCACATGGCATACCATACCATGGGAAGAAAATCAATAGAGTAGTGGGTCTTTACCCAACATTCCTCTAATGCCGATACACCCTGGACACTCCAATGTCCCTATGTACTTAACATAACCTGATCCTACTCCCTTAGGTACCATTCTACACCCTCAAGGGTGGTGTGAGCATGTCTACCACATGTCACATCGACAGAAAGCGAGTAATTTCCTCCATGATTACTCCTGTCATCAATTTACATGGCCAAAGAGCCATTCCAACGAGCATACCTCAAGGGTATCACCACTCGAAATATGATCACCTCAAACAATTGCTGCGGTACAATCACATGTACAGCACCTTCATCCATTTCTCGAGCAACCCGCTCTGTAAAAGGGTCACGTTGACCGGTGACGTAGACACCACCTTGTGCTCGGCACTGGCACCCAAGGCATACAACTGAATACGTATACTCAACGCATTGTTCATCGTAACGATGATGCATGTCTAATAAGACATCTCCTACACCATCGTCATCGTCATCCCGTGACGATACATGCCCACTCATGGCATCTAAGGCATCGTCAACTAGTGACGATACATGTCAACAATGACATCTAAATGACCTAGTCAACTCGTGACGGTCCATGTACATCAACGTATGTCATCCATCATCATGCTAGTAAAATAGTCATAATAAAACATGCATATCAACGCATGCCAGCTATAATAATGCTAATAGAATAGCAATATCCCATACCTCATCGCTAACAAGATAGCGGCATACCTGTCTCTGTCACTCGATAATAGTGCGAAATCAGCACTCATCGCTCGAAGGCGGCATAATCCTGTGCTGAGTACATAGCGGCACAATCCATCGCTATAGAATCGACGGCATGATACCTCGTCATATAATAAGTGGCATGAAACCTCGCTATACACCTGAGCATGAATCATCGTCCACATAATAGCGGAAAGAGGCATCGCTATCAACATATCCGGCGGCACTAATCATCGCCAATCCTCATAAAAGAATGAGTCATCGTAAATCCACATAATAGCGGAATGGGGCATCCCTATCAACATATCCGGCGGCATAAATCATCGCCAATCTTCATAAAAGAATGAGTCATCGTAAATCCACATAATAGCGGAATGAGGCATCGCTATCAACATATCCGGCGGCATAAACCATCGCCAATAATCACAAAGTGATGAATCATCATCATCGACACAGCGGAATGAACCATCGCTAATCATCATAGAAAATGTACATAAATAAAGAATGCATGAATCTAAATGAAGTACACTTCCTGGTTAAACACATTAACCCACTTTTATTGTCCTTGTTTCAAATATTCATGCACGTAATCATTAGATCTTAACGTAATTGATTAACATCATAGTGTCATAACATCTTATGGCATCTTACCACATAATAATATCGTATGACCTCTTACCATATGGGCATCTTACCCCGTGGCATCTTACCACAAATAACATCGCATGGCCTCTTACCATGTGGGGCATCTTACCCCGTGGCATCTTACCACATAATAATATCGCATGGCCTCTTACCATGTGGGGCATCTTACCCCGTGGCATCTTACCACATAATAATATCGCATGGCCTCTTACCATGTGGGGCATCTTACCCCGTGGCATCTTACCACAAATAACATCGCATGGCCTCTTACCATGTGGGGCATCTTACCCCGTGGCATCTTACCACAAATAACATCGCATGGATATATATAAACATCTTATCAACATCGTAAACATCTTATAAACATCGTAAACATCTTATAAACAGCATCATTTAATCATGAATACTCATACAGTAAAAGCATAGTCGTAGTGTAAAGATGTGTTTTACCGTCCGATGCCCGTACGTCTCTTACGTACCTTCCTTGCTTGAACATTACATGAACAAACGCATTAGTATATTCAATAATAATTGAGACCATACCGAAGTATTCCACTGTCGGTTGTCTACCCAGTCTGTCCTCAGACAATGCATCATATCTTTCTTTTCCCTGATTTTCTTACCAACATCAGATTCCTTGGTACGTACATATAGAGTGTTAGACATCACTATTAATGCCATCCTATCGTGTCATATACGATTCCTGCAACCACAATGGTTAGCAATACCACTTTTCATATCATAAAAGCACATAAACAATTAGTTATGTCGTATAACATTAATGCCATCATGCATAAATATGTGCTATCAATAACTTCCTAGGCCCTTAACAGCCTCAATGAGCAACCATTGCTCTGATACCACTAATGTAAGGACCCCATGCCCTTAACCCTTGATTAGTGTATTATTCATTATGTGTGGCACATGCTTTCAATAAAATCATTCGGGAAACTCAGATGATACTTTACCATTGAATGGCAATTACAAAATTTACTTTAATATGCAATGTTATAAGTTCATCATCCTAACAACAATAGACTCATAGAGTTCGCCCATTACCATCCCCATTACGCCACTTTTTACATTATGGACTTTTATAAAAATTTGGGCAGAGTCTCCCCATAAATTGAGCCCGAAACAAAAGCACATCACATAACATAATTCCCGGCCAGGGAAAACACAATACTCCACAGAATACTACACCACTAAGTAAATTCCCAGCCAGGGAAGACACCACACATAAGACGACAAAAGTGGGTTTCAACACTCACACAATACACCAATGACTCTCATATCATTTAGCAATTCTACCTCTAATTGCATGCAACATAAAATGAAAGAGAGAAAGGCTCATGCCTTTATATACAATCCATATACAAGTATAATCGTGCTCACATGCGAGCATCATGAATATGTATATAACCCTCAGGTGTATATAAAGTACCATGTACGATACCGTGCTCCATCAAGCCCTGGTACCACGATCCTGGGAGTACATCCAATCAACAGCTCGAGCTCATCTCCAAAGCCATCGATGTACCTGTTCACCTGCCCCAACAGAGACAGCCCCCAACGGGGTGAGCATACCAATACACAAAATCCCATAATCACAGTAATGAAATTCATAATTTACAACAAAAGTAAATACTAATGAATTTAAATGATACTCCCTGGATGGCAACGTCCTCATCCGGGATTCCGTGTACTGTCCCTGTTCTCACAATCATCAAACTCATCAAATCTCAAAAATCAGTAAATCAAAACATTGATTTAACTCCTCGCATGCCCAATTCTCTAATATCAATAGATGGTGATTCCCAATTCATTATACATGCAAGTATGGATATCTCAATATCAAAAACTGTAAGGACCCCCGTGCCCTTAACCCGTAATTAGTGCATTAAGCCATACCATGAGTGCATATAATCATACCATCAGGGGAAAAACCCTATGCAAGTGCAACACCGTATGCTACCCAGAAAATTTCTTGCATTCAATTCCCAATATTCAAATTCCCCCTACCATTATTATTCACATAACATGCACCCACATAATACACTAATATGCTCTTAGTTCATTTAGCAATTTCCATAATTAATTGCATGCAACCATAATGAACAGAAAGAGGCCATAGCCCATTTATACATCCCATATACACGTAAGGTGTACTCAATGAATAAACGTGTATTTGATGCATAAAACACTATACCGGATACCGCTACTGGTACTTCTATCCTGGAAGCACCTTCCAAGCACAACTCGATCTCAACACTGGATCTGAGCGTCCATCCAACCAGCTCTGGTACCTCGATCCTGGAAGTACCTCTAACCAAAAGCCCGAGCTCGACTCCAAAGCCGCTACACCTGTGTTACCTGCCCCAACAGAGACAGCCCCCACACGGGGTGAGCATACCAATACCACCAATCACAAAATAATAATATTGCAATTCATAATTTACAGAATGTAAATGCCATAATTTAAATGATACTCCCTGGATGGCAATACCCTCATCCGGGATCCCATGCATTGTCCCTGTTCTCAAAATAACCAAACTCATCAAATTCCCAAAGCCAGTTAATCACCATATAGATTAACTAATACAGTTCTATCATGTCAGCTCCATAATCAATATGTAAAATCATTATACATAGGCCATAGATTTCACATATATTTAACCAAGGATTCCATGTTCCCGTAACATTGCTCGCTCCACAATAGCGGCATTCTTAACCCAGCGCACGCTCAACAATAGCGGCGTCATAACCGGTAGTGCTCAACGGCGACAACACCCAATCGTTGCTCGCTCTAAAGCGGCACCCTATGATTTCCAATGTATGTCTATTTATCACAGTTACCATATACCATGCATATCATTATCCATTTGAAGTAAATATAATGCACCATGCATTTCAATACTTACCACATGCCAGATATTGCAATGTCCATATAATACCATTACCATACACCATGTATTCCAATGCCCATTTAATACCATTATCACAAACCATGCATATTACAGTTGCAATACTATAATAGGTTATGCTCGTACGTCCCACGTACCTTAAGTCTCCGTAGTCCAAGCCAAACCTTCCTTGAGTCCCATGCCTAGAGAAATATGTGCTAAAACACATAAACGACTCAAAATCAAGAATAAGCATGCGATCACGTGCCCACGCACGTTCAAGACTCCCAATCATATCGTCAATCCATGACGATTACCAAAATAAAAGCCCCCCGGCTAAGCATGCATACTACCCAAAATATTCCATTTTATATGATTAACAGATAGCCAAAAACCCAACCAAAAATTCCGTTTAATAAGCTTGGTTCCAATCAAACCATTTTAAAAGCCTAACATTCTCATTGGAATGTGAACAACACTCCGGAAGTCGGCCCTTTAGACCTCGGTTCCAAAATCCCAACATTTTCCAACATATTCGAAAATCCATGCAGGTGAACAGTGCCGCGATCGATCGCCCATCAGGCGCGATCGATCGCGCAAGCCTACTGCCCGAAAAAAATCAATCCGCGATCGATCGCCACATCTCGCGATCGATCGCTGAGACCCTCGCGATCGATCGCCCCCTTTTCGCGATCGATCGCCGATACTGTACATCTTCTACAAATTCCAGTAGCATGTCGCGATCGATCGGCGCCTCGCCAAGATCGATCGCGGACTGCGATTTTTCGAAAAACTCGAGTTCTAATGGTGTTTTTCACACCCAACTCCAAACCAACACCCCATACCACCTCAATGCCTCAAATACAACAATTAAACTCCATGAAAACACTGAAATCAACATTTTGGATTTTAACCCAAAACCCCCAAATGCCATAACCAACCCAAAACTCAACCACACAACACAAAACCACAATCAAATTGAAGCCACAAGAGAGGAGAAGAATATTACCTATCTTTCTTCAAGAAATCCGGCCCCCATAATCGAGTTCTAACGATTTTGCTTCAACCAAAGGGAAGGGGAAGGGTTTGGGGCGAAGGTGGCGTGAGAGGGGGAGGAGAGGAGAGAAATGGATTCCAAATGACGGAATCCCGAGTCCAACGGGTATATATAGCAAAATACCCCAACACACCAAAACCTCCGCAAATACATCATGATTCATTAAAAATCATCTGTTTTCAAAAACTCACCCTCCAACATCAAATCCCCAGACTGGCCCCAACACAAGGCACCCCGGACTCCAAGTCCCACTAAAAACCCAAATCATAGGCTTTCCACCAAAATGAGAATACAATCTCAACCTTTGGATCCAACGATCACAAATGCCCAATCTAACAACCTCGGGAGACCCAAACCGCAATTAATTCCTAATTGCTACAATTAAAAAAAATCCATCCAGGATTAATACTACACCGGGATTAACACCATTAATTCCCGGACATCACAATTATCCCCTACTAATAAAATTTCGTCCCCGAAATTGCACCGGTGTACTCCACGTAACACCAGGACTACACAAACAAAACAAAGCCAAGACCCCGATTCTGAACCACCTTAGAATCGAATTAACAACTGCGAGAATACCAGTCTCGCACTAAGACCTAAAATAGAGCAACCGCCAAAACCAATACAAACCCGAAAGATAATAACGTACCTCGACGTGAATCGTCCCAGAAGTCAGTTCACCAAAACTACAAACCAACCAAATCTCCATTGGTTCTGACAAAGATACCATCCCGTGATATTCACCACCTGCCCACGATGCTTGACACGCATCGTCAAGATGGGGACCACTAGTATACAACAGTATACTCACAGAAAAACCAGATTTCGCTTCCCAGTCCATCTCCTCCAAAGGAGTAGTTGCACCACTTGCAACCCGGACCGGGTTACCCACGGTCACTGATCCACACAAAAATACATCACCGAGGATGTTTACACCGGTGTGTTCCAAGAAATCATATCTTGGTCCCGACACACCCTCAAGACTCCACAAAGTCTCAAGTTCCACAGAGGTCACGCAAAACAATCACTTGCATCCCCGCCACGCGTGTCAACCACGACACCAAACAAATCCGAGTCCTGGCCACCCCTTGTCTATCCTGGGATTTTACAATCCTAAAACAGGGAGGCTATCAAATAACATTGGCATTCGTATACACTCACGGCATACATGCCCAAACACCAATCACAACATGCATACACAATGCAATAGACTCGGGTATCTCCAATCACACCCAAATCCCAAAACCAACTGTCAAACCCCGATTATTCTCGCCCCACGGAGAATGATGGTTGACAAACCAAAACCAAAGGGTGTGATTTCAACATCACCACCACACGAACCAAAATAACGAATCTCCCCAAAAGATTCAACCGGTAGGAATCACAATACCGTCTTCCTCTCAAGGAAGAAGTCATGAATCCATGATCCTCCAATCCTCGAATTACCGTTCGGAAAACCTGGTATATTAATACCAAAACATATCCCGGAACCCAGAAATATACAATTGGTTAGAGTAGTGCATCAATACTACCATTACCCAATCCAAAAATCCGTATACGCCATGTATACACCTTCCAACGATGCTCTGTACTAATACCATAGTACTCCAAAATCGAGCATCTTCCCGAAGACGTCTCCTCAAACGTCTCACCGAGGTAAGAAATCCATTACCCGGTCCAACACCAGTAATGCTTACCATGGCTGATTTACAATCAATCCACGACCGATGTAAGCTGTCTCCAAGACAGTACAATCCAAATCTCTCCAAGAGATAAAATCAATATAGTAGTGTCACCCCACTAACTATATCTCACTAACCATTGTGATTCCCATTGCATGCCAATTGCAAGGATGCTCAACTAGAGCTAACCACGACTTGTTGACACTCACGTTGGTAACACCAACAAACTTGAGCTGTCCCAGCACAAGTCCCTCAAAACAATGACGTATAACGTCCCCGTGAGGTATTCCCTACCTCAAACACCATGCCACATAGAGACTACAAGAGTCTACCATAACCCTCATCGTATCACCATACGATTCACCAAACTCGAATCCAACGAGCATTATAATAGCTACCACAAGCACACTAAAGCACTGCAACAATACCTGGCTAGTGATTCGCTGGTCCCATAGGCTTATACTAACCTATTAACGCGACACACATTCCATCCCGGTATACCATACCGCCCAAACCATTAGAGTTGTGGGTCATTGCCCAACATATCTCTAAAACACCAAAGCACACTGGACAACCCGGCGTCCACGCTCAATTATCATGCAATCATAATCCATTAGGACTTCTTCCACGCCCTTAGGGTGGGTGTAACCATGTTTACTCCTCATCACAATAACAAGCGAGTAGTTTCCTCAATGACTACTCTTACCACCATTCACTTGGCCTTAGCCATCCCAGCGAGCATACCCAAGGGTATCATTGCTCGTCAATAATATACCTCCATAATACGATGCGTACTCTCACCGGTACAATGCATCAATGATCCATCGAGCAAACCTGCTCGGCAAAAGGTCTCGTCAACTAAATACCCAGACCCTACCATGTGCCCACCATCGGCACTCAAACCATACAACCATATACATAAACATGAATGCATAAATCACCAAAATGACGCCAAGCGTCCACATAGTTATCCCAAATAACATCGTCGAACATATGACGGTACCTGTCGATACACGACATCCATAATCTCATCGTCAAACACATGACGGTAAATAATAATACACCATAATCACCATACTGATAACAAAAGTAATATGCCATACCTCATCGCTATCGAGATAGCGGAATACCTGTATCCATCGTCCACCAGCGGTACATAAGCAGCACCCATCGCTCGTAGGCGGCATAATCCAGTGCTACACACATAGCGGTATAATCCATCGCTATCGAATCAGCGGCATGATCCCTCGCCATGGAGTCAGCGGCATAAAATGTCGCTATAGATATCCGGCGGTATAAACCATCGCCAATAGAATACCCGGCGTAACCGTCGCCAATAAAATACCCGGCGTAACCATCGCCAACAAAATACCCGGCGTAACCATCGCCAACAAAATACCCGGCGTAACCATCGCCAATAAAATACCCGGCGGAACCATCGCCAACAAAATACCCGGCGGAACCATCGCCAATAAAATACCCGGATAATCGCGGACTCAAGAGGTACTCACACTCATGTAGTACTTTGTTCCCGATCACATCGCTACGTCATGACAACGGCATCATCGCTTCGACGTGACAGCGGCATGTATCATCGCTTCGACACGACAGCGGCATCATCGTTTCGACATGACGGTGGTACCATCGCTTCGACGTGACAGCGGCATTTACCATCGCTTCGACACGACAGCGGCATTTACCATCATTCCGGCATGACAGCGGAAATACCCTTCGCTTCGACGTATTAGCGGCATAATATCCCTCGCAATAATAATATGACAGCGGCATTTTCCTTCGCTTCGACATATTTGCGGCAAATATTCTTCATCGCTATAATACGACAGCGGCAAGTATTCATATCGCTACGCCATGCATGCAACCGTAATGCATAACCCGTATTTCAATAATTGTTTCGGCACGACAGCGGCATCATCGCTTCGACGTGACAGCGGCATTTACCATCGCTTCGACACGACAGCGGCATCATCGCTTCGACGTGCATGCAACCGTAATGCATAATCCGTATTCCCATAAACATCGCCATGAGTGTATTTTAATGCACCTCGCTCCAACATGTAGCGGCAAAGCATTAAAATCATCACTCCGATGTATACCTATGCAACCGTAATGCATAGTCCATGTCTCAAAAGACCCTGCAACCACCACGGTTAGCAACACATATTCCAATTATGAACACATATCATAAACGCACATAAGCAATCATGCATAAGTATGTGCTTCTCATTCCCAATAACATGTTCCTAGGCCCTCAACAGCCCCAAAGAGCTAACCACTGCTCTGATACCACTAATGTAAGGACCCCCGTGCCCTTAACCCGTAATTAGTGCATTAAGCCATACCATGAGTGCATATAATCATACCATCAGGGGAAAAACCCTATGCAAGTGCAACACCGTATGCTACCCAGAAAATTTCTTGCATTCAATTCCCAATATTCAAATTCCCCCTACCATTATTATTCACATAACATGCACCCACATAATACACTAATATGCTCTTAGTTCATTTAGCAATTTCCATAATTAATTGCATGCAACCATAATGAACAGAAAGAGGCCATAGCCCATTTATACATCCCATATACACGTAAGGTGTACTCAATGAATAAACGTGTATTTGATGCATAAAACACTATACCGGATACCGCTACTGGTACTTCTATCCTGGAAGCACCTTCCAAGCACAACTCGATCTCAACACTGGATCTGAGCGTCCATCCAACCAGCTCTGGTACCTCGATCCTGGAAGTACCTCTAACCAAAAGCCCGAGCTCGACTCCAAAGCCGCTACACCTGTGTTACCTGCCCCAACAGAGACAGCCCCCACACGGGGTGAGCATACCAATACCACCAATCACAAAATAATAATATTGCAATTCATAATTTACAGAATGTAAATGCCATAATTTAAATGATACTCCCTGGATGGCAATACCCTCATCCGGGATCCCATGCATTGTCCCTGTTCTCAAAATAACCAAACTCATCAAATTCCCAAAGCCAGTTAATCACCATATAGATTAACTAATACAGTTCTATCATGTCAGCTCCATAATCAATATGTAAAATCATTATACATAGGCCATAGATTTCACATATATTTAACCAAGGATTCCATGTTCCCGTAACATTGCTCGCTCCACAATAGCGGCATTCTTAACCCAGCGCACGCTCAACAATAGCGGCGTCATAACCGGTAGTGCTCAACGGCGACAACACCCAATCGTTGCTCGCTCTAAAGCGGCACCCTATGATTTCCAATGTATGTCTATTTATCACAGTTACCATATACCATGCATATCATTATCCATTTGAAGTAAATATAATGCACCATGCATTTCAATACTTACCACATGCCAGATATTGCAATGTCCATATAATACCATTACCATACACCATGTATTCCAATGCCCATTTAATACCATTATCACAAACCATGCATATTACAGTTGCAATACTATAATAGGTTATGCTCGTACGTCCCACGTACCTTAAGTCTCCGTAGTCCAAGCCAAACCTTCCTTGAGTCCCATGCCTAGAGAAATATGTGCTAAAACACATAAACGACTCAAAATCAAGAATAAGCATGCGATCACGTGCCCACGCACGTTCAAGACTCCCAATCATATCGTCAATCCATGACGATTACCAAAATAAAAGCCCCCCGGCTAAGCATGCATACTACCCAAAATATTCCATTTTATATGATTAACAGATAGCCAAAAACCCAACCAAAAATTCCGTTTAATAAGCTTGGTTCCAATCAAACCATTTTAAAAGCCTAACATTCTCATTGGAATGTGAACAACACTCCGGAAGTCGGCCCTTTAGACCTCGGTTCCAAAATCCCAACATTTTCCAACATATTCGAAAATCCATGCAGGTGAACAGTGCCGCGATCGATCGCCCATCAGGCGCGATCGATCGCGCAAGCCTACTGCCCGAAAAAAATCAATCCGCGATCGATCGCCACATCTCGCGATCGATCGCTGAGACCCTCGCGATCGATCGCCCCCTTTTCGCGATCGATCGCCGATACTGTACATCTTCTACAAATTCCAGTAGCATGTCGCGATCGATCGGCGCCTCGCCAAGATCGATCGCGGACTGCGATTTTTCGAAAAACTCGAGTTCTAATGGTGTTTTTCACACCCAACTCCAAACCAACACCCCATACCACCTCAATGCCTCAAATACAACAATTAAACTCCATGAAAACACTGAAATCAACATTTTGGATTTTAACCCAAAACCCCCAAATGCCATAACCAACCCAAAACTCAACCACACAACACAAAACCACAATCAAATTGAAGCCACAAGAGAGGAGAAGAATATTACCTATCTTTCTTCAAGAAATCCGGCCCCCATAATCGAGTTCTAACGATTTTGCTTCAACCAAAGGGAAGGGGAAGGGTTTGGGGCGAAGGTGGCGTGAGAGGGGGAGGAGAGGAGAGAAATGGATTCCAAATGACGGAATCCCGAGTCCAACGGGTATATATAGCAAAATACCCCAACACACCAAAACCTCCGCAAATACATCATGATTCATTAAAAATCATCTGTTTTCAAAAACTCACCCTCCAACATCAAATCCCCAGACTGGCCCCAACACAAGGCACCCCGGACTCCAAGTCCCACTAAAAACCCAAATCATAGGCTTTCCACCAAAATGAGAATACAATCTCAACCTTTGGATCCAACGATCACAAATGCCCAATCTAACAACCTCGGGAGACCCAAACCGCAATTAATTCCTAATTGCTACAATTAAAAAAAATCCATCCAGGATTAATACTACACCGGGATTAACACCATTAATTCCCGGACATCACAAAAACTGATTTCTTAACTTCGCTATCAATTACAGATAACTCAAATGCCTAGCATATATTTTACCAATTTTCCATTATACTTAGACATCTCAAATGTCTTATAATGAATACATGATTCCACGATCATTCTCAGGCATCTCAATGCCCTACTATGGTCATATACATCCGGTACCCCATATACCTTATGAGAGTTATGCTACTCTAGTGTCACGCACGCTCGTGGCGGCGATATCAAGATTAGGTCGCTTCATAGCTTCTCAACACATATATATAACCTCATGCACAATTATTCAATGAAATCAAAATACATTATGCATTTCACAAATGCTCTAATATATAGTAATGCTCGTACGTCGCATGTGATGTCCGGAAATTATGGGGGTAATCCCGGTGTTGTATTAATCCTTGATGGATTTTTAATTGTGACAATTAGGAATTAATTGCGGTTTGGCATCTCCCGAGGTTGGTAAATCGGGCATTTGGGATCGTTGGATCCCGAGGTTGAGATCGTATTCTCATTCCGGTGAAAACCTGCGAGTTGGGTTTTTAGTGTGACTCGGAATCTCGGGTGCTTGGTGTGGACACCGGTAGGGAGTTTTTGAGTTAGAGAGAGAGTTTTTAAAAACAGATGATTTTTAATGAATCATGATGTATTTGTGGGGCTATTAGTATTTCGGGGTATTTTTGCTATAAATACCAATTAAACCCGGGATTTTAATTATCGGAACCATTTTCCTCTTCTTCCTCCTCTCTTCCCGCGCGCGAGCTTTCCCGATCCCCTTTGACCCCCGCCGCTTCAAGGCGTGCGCCCGCCGCCGTCCGGCCGCCGTTCGGCGCGTGCGACCCGCCGTTGGAATCGTCTCTCCGAGGCGCAGCTATACATACAATCAATTTGAGGTTTGGTCGCGATTTGAGCTCGGATTTCTGCAGAAAGCGCTAGGGTTCGAACTGGGTTTCTGTTCGATTTTGTGGCTCGTTTTTGGTACGATTTTTGGGGCTCTTTTTCCAGTGTTTTTGGGGCGTTTTGTACTGCATTTTGTGTCGTAAATTTATGCTTTGTGGTTCAAGGATTTTGGTTGCCAATTGATTCGATTTGAGCGCTGGATTGCATGGCTCATAGTTCGAATTTCTTGATGTTGGGCGGGTTAGGGTTCGAAAATTTGGGGTTTTGGTTTGGGGATGTTGATTCTTATTGTTAATTAATTAATTTATGTTTTAGATGCTTATTGGGTTCGAATTGAGGAATTGAATTCGAATTTAGGGCTTTAAATTCGAATTTTGGGGGTTTCGCTTGTGGGGCGATTATTGTTGTTGTTAATTGATTAATTCATGTGTTAGATGAATTATGGTGATTTTTGGATTTGATTTGTGTGGTTGGGGTTCGAATTTTAGGAGTGGTTCTTGAGCAATTTTTGATATTGTCTCATTCGTTTCCCCTCCCTGTATATGCCCTGCCCCGGGTCTTGTAAATGGTAAATTGTCGTGGGTTGACAATATTTTGAGGGTTATGGGTGTGCTTGAGCATGTGTTGCATGTTCGTAATTATTTGTGAATATTTATGTGTTTTAGCACATGTTTCTCGGGGCATGGAACTCAAGCCAGGCTTGATATGGACTACGGAATTCTAAGGTACGTGGGACGTACGAGCATAACCTATTATAGTATTGCAACTGTAATATGCATGGTTTGTGATAATTGTATTATATGGACATTGCAATATCTGGCATGTGGTAAGTATTGAAATGCATGGTGCATTATATTTACTTCAAATGGATAATGATATGCATGGTATATGGTAACTGTGATAAATAGACATACATTGGAAATCATAGGGTGCCGCTTTAGAGCGAGCAACGATTGGGTGTTGTCGCCGTTGAGCACCATCGGTTATGACGCCGCTATTGTTGAGCGTGCGCTGGGTTTAGAATGCCGCTATTGTGGAGCGAGCAATGTTACGGGAACATGGAATCCTTGGTTAAATATATGTGAAATCTATGGCCTATGTATAATGATTTTACACATTGATTATGGAACTGGCATGATAGAACTGTATTAGTTAATCTATATGGCGATTAACTGGCTTTGGGAATTTGATGAGTTTGGTTATTTTGAGAACAGGGACAATACAGGGGATCCCGGATGAGGGTGTTACCATCCAGGGAGTATCATTTAAATTATGGCATTTACATTCTGTAAATTATGAATTGCAATATTATTATTTTGTGATTGGTGGTATTGGTATGCTCACCCCGTGTGGGGGCTGTCTCTGTTGGGGCAGGTATTACAGGTGTAGCAGCGACTTTGGAGTCGAGCTCGAGCTGTTGGTTAGAGGTACTTCCAGGATAGAGGTACCAGAGCTGGCTGGATAGACGCTCAGATCCAGAGTTGAGATCGAGTTGCGCTTGGGAGGTGCTTCCAGGATTGAGGCACCGGTAACGACAGCTGGAAGTATGGTATTTTATACTTTATGTACACATACGATTATTTGGTGCTCGTCTGTGAGCGACGTATATGTGTGCATGGGTTGTATAAAAGGCAAATGTCATTCTTTTCATCTATATTGTGATATGCAATTAATTGGGAATTGCTAGATGAATTGAGAAGTAATTAGTGTATCTCGGGGGTACATGACATGCTAAATGGTTTAGTTGGGAAAATGGAAATGGTATGTATTGGATTAAACGGACGAAATTTTATTATAGGTATATTATGCTAATCTAGCATATGGTTATTTTCCAACATATATGGTTACATGTACACGATTATGGGATTTATGCGCTAATTACGGGTAAAGGGCACGGGGGTCCTTACATTAGTGGTATCAGAGCCAGGTTAGCTCTTTGGGGCTGTTGAGGGCCTAGGAACATGTTATTGGGAATGAGAAGCACATACTTATGCATGATTGCTTATGTGCGTTTATGATATGTGTTCATCATTGGCATATGTGTTGCTAACCATGGTGGTTGCAGGGTCTTATGAGACATGGACTATGCATTACGGTTGCATAGGTATACATCGGAGTGATGATTTTAATGCTTTGCCGCTACATGTTGGAGCGAGGTGCATTAAAATACACTCATGGCGATGTTTATGGGAATACGGATTATGCATTACGGTTGCATGCACGTCGAAGCGATGATGCCGCTGTCGTGTCGAAGCGATGGTAAATGCCGCTGTCACGTCGAAGCGATGATGCCGCTGTCGTGCCGAAACAATTATTGAAATACGGGTTATGCATTACGGTTGCATGCATGGCGTAGCGATATGAATACTTGCCGCTGTCGTATTATAGCGATGAAGAATATTTGCCGCAAATATGTCGAAGCGAAGGAAAATGCCGCTGTCATATTATTATTGCGAGGGATATTATGCCGCTAATACGTCGAAGCGAAGGGTATTTCCGCTGTCATGCCGGAATGATGGTAAATGCCGCTGTCGTGTCGAAGCGATGGTAAATGCCGCTGTCACGTCGAAGCGATGGTACCACCGTCATGTCGAAACGATGATGCCGCTGTCGTGTCGAAGCGATGATACATGCCGCTGTCACGTCGAAGCGATGATGCCGTTGTCATGACGTAGCGATGTGATCGGGAACAAAGTACTACATGAGTGTGAGTACCTCTTGAGTCCGCGATTATCCGGGTATTTTATTGGCGATGGTTCCGCCGGGTATTTTATTGGCGATGGTTCCGCCGGGTATTTTATTGGCGATGGTTACGCCGGGTATTTTATTGGCGATGGTTCCGCCGGGTATTTTATTGGCGACGGTTACGCCGGGTATTCTATTGGCGATGGTTTATACCGCCGGATATCTATAGCGACATTTTATGCCGCTGACTCCATGGCGAGGGATCATGCCGCTGATTCGATAGCGATGGGTTATACCGCTATGTGTGTAGCACTGGATTATGCCGCCTACGAGCGATGGGTGCTGCTTATGTACCGCTGGTGGACGATGGATACAGGTATTCCGCTATCTCGATAGCGATGAGGTATGGCATATTACTTTTGTTATCAGTATGGTGATTATGGTGTATTATTATTTACCGTCATGTGTTTGACGATGAGATTATGGATGTCGTGTATCGACAGGTACCGTCATATGTTCGACGATGTTATTTGGGATAACTATGTGGACGCTTGGCGTCATTTTGGTGATTTATACATTCATGTTTATGTATATGGTTGTATGGTTTGAGTGCCGATGGTGGGCACATGGTAGGGTCTGGGTATTTAGTTGACGAGACCTTTTGCCGAGCAGGTTTGCTCGATGGATCATTGATGCATTGTACCGGTGAGAGTACGCATCGTATTATGGAGGTATATTATTGACGAGCAATGATACCCTTGGGTATGCTCGCTGGGATGGCTAAGGCCAAGTGAATGGTGGTAAGAGTAGTCATTGAGGAAACTACTCGCTTGTTATTGTGATGAGGAGTAAACATGGTTACACCCACCCTAAGGGCGTGGAAGAAGTCCTAATGGATTAGGATTGCATGATAATTGAGCGTGGACGCCGGGTTGTCCAGTGTGCTTTGGTGTTTTAGAGATATGTTGGGCAATGACCCACAACTCTAATGGTTTGGGCGGTATGGTATACCGGGATGGAATGTGTGTCGCGTTAATAGGTTGGTATAAGCCTATGGGACCAGCGAATCACTAGCCAGGTATTGTTGCAGTGCTTTAGTGTGCTTGTGGTAGCTATTATAATGCTCGTTGGATTCGAGTTTGGTGAATCGTATGGTGATACGATGAGGGTTATGGTAGACTCTTGTAGTCTCTATGTGGCATGGTGTTTGAGGTAGGGAATACTTCACGGGGACGTTATACGTCATTGTTTTGAGGGACTTGTGCTGGGACAGCTCAAGTTTGTTGGTATTACCAACGTGAGTGTCAACAAGTCGTGGTTAGCTCTAGTTGAGCATCCTTGCATATGGCATGCAATGGGAGTCACAATGGTTTGTGAGATATAGTTAGTGGGGTGACACTACTATATTGATTTTTTTTATCTCTTGGAGAGATTTGGATTGTACTGTCTTGGAGACAGCTTGCATCGGTCGTGGTTTGATTGTAAGTCAGCCATGGTAAGCATTACTGATGTTGGACCGAGTAATGGATTTCTTACCTCGGTGAGACGTTTGAGGAGACGTCTTCGGGGAGATGCTCGATTTTGGAGTACTATGGTATTAGTACAGAGCATCGTTGGAAGGTGTATACATGGCGTATACGGATTTTTGGATCGGGTAATGGTAGTATTGATGCACTACTCTAACCAATTGTATATTTCTGGGTTCCGGGATATGTTTTGGTATTAATATACCAGGTTTTCCGAACGGTAATTCGAGGATTGGAGGATCATGGATTCATGACTTCTTCCTTGAGAGGAAGACGGTATTGTGATTCCTACCGGTTGAATCTTTTGGGGAGATTCGTTATTTTGGTTCGTGTGGTGGTGATGTTGAAATCACACCCTTTGGTTTTGGTTTGTCAACCATCATTCTCCGTGGGGCGAGAATAATCGGGGTTTGACAGTTGGTTTTGGGATTTGGGTGTGATTGGAGACACCCGAGTCTATTGCATTGCGTATGCATGTTGTGTGGTGTATGGGCATGTATGCCGTGTGTGTATACGAATGCCAACCTTATTTCGTTCATTGTGGAACGCCGAGTGTGTATAATTGGTTTAGTGGATCTCCGGTGTGAGATTGTGGAACCTCGAGATCGGTAATCTCGATGGCACGATGCATTCTAATGAATGATCGTGAGGGTTGTTTGATTCCCCGAGGAGGGATCGATGTGATTTGGAATCATGGTGGTTCTTGTTGGATAATTCGATAGCCTTCCTATTTTAGGATTGTTAGATCCAAGGATAAATGAGGGATGGCCGAGATTCGGATTTGTTTAGTGTCATGGTTGACACTTGTGTAGGAATGCAATTGGTTGCCTTCCATGTCCCCTATGGAACTTGAGACTTGGTGGAGTCTTGATGGTGTGTCGGGACCAAGATATGATTTCTTGGAACACACCGGTGTAAACATCCTCGGTGATGTATTTTTGTGTGGATCAGTGACCGTGGGTAACCCGGTCCGGGTTGCAAGTGGTGCAACTACTCCTTTGGAGGAGATGGGCTGGGAAGCGAAAACTGGTTTTTCTGTGAGTATACTGTTGTATACTAGTGGTCCCCACCATGACGATATGTGTCATGCATCGTGGGAAGGTGGTGAATATCACGGATGATGTCTATGTCAGAACTAATGGTGATTTGGTTGGGTTGCAGTTTTGGTGGACTGACTTGTGGGACGATTCACGTCGAGGTATGTTGTTATCTTTCGGGTTTGTATTGGTTTTGGTGTTGCGCTATTTTAGGGTTTGGTGCGAGACTGGTATTCTCGCAGTTGTTAATTCGATTCTAAGGTGGTTTAGAATCGGGGTCTTGGCTTTGTTTTGTTTATGTAGTCCTGGTGTTACGTGGAGTACACCGGTGCAATTTCGGGGACGAAATTTTATTAGTAGGGGATAATTGTGATGTCCGGAAATTATGGGGGTAATCCCGGTGTTGTATTAATCCTTGATGGATTTTTAATTGTGACAATTAGGAATTAATTGCGGTTTGGCATCTCCCGAGGTTGGTAAATCGGGCATTTGGGATCGTTGGATCCCGAGGTTGAGATCGTATTCTCATTCCGGTGAAAACCTGCGAGTTGGGTTTTTAGTGTGACTCGGAATCTCGGGTGCTTGGTGTGGACACCGGTAGGGAGTTTTTGAGTTAGAGAGAGAGTTTTTAAAAACAGATGATTTTTAATGAATCATGATGTATTTGTGGGGCTATTAGTATTTCGGGGTATTTTTGCTATAAATACCAATTAAACCCGGGATTTAATTATCGGAACCATTTTCCTCTTCTTCCTCCTCTCTTCCCGCGCGCGAGCTTTCCCGATCCCCTTTGACCCCCGCCGCTTCAAGGCGTGCGCCCGCCGCCGTCCGGCCGCCGTTCGGCGCGTGCGACCCGCCGTTGGAATCGTCTCTCCGAGGCGCAGCTATACATACAATCAATTTGAGGTTTGGTCGCGATTTGAGCTCGGATTTCTGCAGAAAGCGCTAGGGTTCGAACTGGGTTTCTGTTCGATTTTGTGGCTCGTTTTTGGTACGATTTTTGGGGCTCTTTTTCCAGTGTTTTTGGGGCGTTTTGTACTGCATTTTGTGTCGTAAATTTATGCTTTGTGGTTCAAGGATTTTGGTTGCCAATTGATTCGATTTGAGCGCTGGATTGCATGGCTCATAGTTCGAATTTCTTGATGTTGGGCGGGTTAGGGTTCGAAAATTTGGGGTTTTGGTTTGGGGATGTTGATTCTTATTGTTAATTAATTAATTTATGTTTTAGATGCTTATTGGGTTCGAATTGAGGAATTGGATTCGAATTTAGGGCTTTAAATTCGAATTTTGGGGGTTTCGCTTGTGGGGCGATTATTGTTGTTGTTAATTGATTAATTCATGTGTTAGATGAATTATGGTGATTTTTGGATTTGATTTGTGTGGTTGGGGTTCGAATTTTAGGAGTGGTTCTTGAGCAATTTTTGATATTGTCTCATTCGTTTCCCCTCCCTGTATATGCCCTGCCCCGGGTCTTGTAAATGGTAAATTGTCGTGGGTTGACAATATTTTGAGGGTTATGGGTGTGCTTGAGCATGTGTTGCATGTTCGTAATTATTTGTGAATATTTATGTGTTTTAGCACATGTTTCTCGGGGCATGGAACTCAAGCCAGGCTTGATATGGACTACGGAATTCTAAGGTACGTGGGACGTACGAGCATAACCTATTATAGTATTGCAACTGTAATATGCATGGTTTGTGATAATTGTATTATATGGACATTGCAATATCTGGCATGTGGTAAGTATTGAAATGCATGGTGCATTATATTTACTTCAAATGGATAATGATATGCATGGTATATGGTAACTGTGATAAATAGACATACATTGGAAATCATAGGGTGCCGCTTTAGAGCGAGCAACGATTGGGTGTTGTCGCCGTTGAGCACCATCGGTTATGACGCCGCTATTGTTGAGCGTGCGCTGGGTTTAGAATGCCGCTATTGTGGAGCGAGCAATGTTACGGGAACATGGAATCCTTGGTTAAATATATGTGAAATCTATGGCCTATGTATAATGATTTTACACATTGATTATGGAACTGGCATGATAGAACTGTATTAGTTAATCTATATGGCGATTAACTGGCTTTGGGAATTTGATGAGTTTGGTTATTTTGAGAACAGGGACAATACAGGGGATCCCGGATGAGGGTGTTACCATCCAGGGAGTATCATTTAAATTATGGCATTTACATTCTGTAAATTATGAATTGCAATATTATTATTTTGTGATTGGTGGTATTGGTATGCTCACCCCGTGTGGGGGCTGTCTCTGTTGGGGCAGGTATTACAGGTGTAGCAGCGACTTTGGAGTCGAGCTCGAGCTGTTGGTTAGAGGTACTTCCAGGATAGAGGTACCAGAGCTGGCTGGATAGACGCTCAGATCCAGAGTTGAGATCGAGTTGCGCTTGGGAGGTGCTTCCAGGATTGAGGCACCGGTAACGACAGCTGGAAGTATGGTATTTTATACTTTATGTACACATACGATTATTTGGTGCTCGTCTGTGAGCGACGTATATGTGTGCATGGGTTGTATAAAAGGCAAATGTCATTCTTTTCATCTATATTGTGATATGCAATTAATTGGGAATTGCTAGATGAATTGAGAAGTAATTAGTGTATCTCGGGGGTACATGACATGCTAAATGGTTTAGTTGGGAAAATGGAAATGGTATGTATTGGATTAAACGGACGAAATTTTATTATAGGTATTAATCTAGCATATGGTTATTTTCCAACATATATGGTTACATGTACACGATTATGGGATTTATGCGCTAATTACGGGTAAAGGGCACGGGGGTCCTTACATCGCACGTACCTTAAATCTCCAAAGTCCGAGCCAAACCTTGCTCGAGTTCCATGCCCCGAGGAACGATGTGCTAACACGATAAATTATTCACAATTATTTACGAACATGCAACCCATGCTCAAGCACACCCATAATCCTCATACAGAAAATTATTGTCAACACACGACAATTTACCATTTAAAAGACCCGGGGCAGGGCATATACAGGGAGGGAAATCGAATGAGACATTATCTAAAATTGCTCAAGAACCACCTCTAAAATTTCAAACCCTAACATCTCAATTCGATTCCAATTAAGCATCATAATACATCTAAAACATGTAATAATCGATCAATTACAAGAATCATCACCCCCTGCCCAAAACCCCCCAAATTCGAACTCAATGCCCTAAATTCGAACCCAATTCCTTAAATTCGAACACAATACCACCAAATTTAGCAGGGAATTACATAAGAGGGACGAAAAAGGGGTAAGGAAGGTTACCCATACGAAGATCGGAAGGAAAACGGACAAAAATCGAAGAACCCTAAAAATCTGGGCCTCGACGCATTCTGGAAAAACCCATGCGCGATTTGTGACGAAACTCTCAATTGTCGGTGTGGAAAGCTGCGGCCGGACGGCGGCGGGCGCGGCGCTTGAAGCAGCGGGGGTTTGGGCGAAAACGGGATACAGACGGGGGAAAAAGGAGAGAGACGGCAAGGCTACAAAAAATGATTTCTAAAATTAAAATCCCGGGTTCAACTGGTATTTATAGCAAAAATACCCCAAAATACTAATAGCCCCACAAATACATCATGATTTATTAAAAATCATCTGTTTTCAAAAATTCTCTCTCTAACTCCAAAACCCCCTACCGGGGCCCACACAAAGCACCCCAGATCCCGAAATACACTAAAAACCCAACTCATAGGTTTTTCACCGAAATGAGAATACAATCTCAACCTCAGGATCGAACGATCCCAACTACCCAAAAAGACGAGCCCGAAAGGCCCAACACTACGATTAAACTCCAAATCGCTACGTAAAACAACTTTAGGGGTTATTAACACTCCGGGATTAACATCTATAATCCCTGGTCATCACATAGATAAATAATATCGAAATATTACTTACTAACTTCCCAACTTAGTTTCAAATTTTTACCCATTTTTTTCCTTCCGAAAATATGTACTGTAGTTTTTTTCTCTTCCCCGTCAAAAATCATATTTAAATCAGATATTTCAAATATAAAAATTTAGTATACATATACTTTGGGCTATCTCATGGGGTATAATACCCTATTGATGAATCAGTGGCCCAAATTTAGTAATGGATTGAGTCTTACATAAAAAAAGGGAAAATTTCGGTCCGGTACTACTTAGTAAAAGATTTTTCGGCCCAGTCATCCCAAAAAAATTTCTTTCAACTAGGTCCAATTTTGGTCAAAATGACCAAAATAGTCTTCTGCCTTCCTTGGATCACCTCCTTCAACATCAAAACCCTAGTCTCCAACCCTCACATCAGCTACATGTCCCAACAACCAACGCCGTCGTCGAAAGTTGTCGCTCCTCCCATGGCGTCGGAGCTGCGCGCACTGGTCAAACGAAAACAAAAAAGTTGTGCAAGAAGACAAAATCATCGCACTTCTATTTATCATCTATTTACCGATTGTGTTGATTTTGTTTTATATTTCTTATGAATTTCAATTTTTTTTAATGTCTGTACGTAGATTTTTAATGTGAAACGTAAAAGTATAATATATTTGAATTGTTCGATCAATTGTTTGATGAAAAATTTATATTTATTATGAATTTCAATTTTATTGTAATGATTGTTTGTAGATTTTTAATGTAAAACTCAAAATTATAATGTATCTGAGATGTTCGATCAATTGTTTGAATGGAAATTTTGAGAATGTAATGATATTGAAACCATTGGTGCATGTAATTTACATGCATCGGCAGTTCATGAGTTTATCGGTGCATGTAATTTACATGCACCGATAGACTCAGTGGTGCATGTAATTTACATGCACCGACAGTTCATGAGTCTATCGGTGCATGTAATTTACATGCACCGATAGACTGCCGATGCATGTAATTTACATGCACCGGCAGTTCATGAGTCTATCGGTGCATGTAATTCACATGCACCGATAGACTCATTGGTGCATGCAACTTACATCCATCTTTAGACTTAGGTTTTGCTTTCTTATTCAGTTTGTTATTTCACATCTCAAGCCTTCTATTTCAGTTTGCTATTAAATTAAAAAAAATTAATGAGGAAAAATGTTACATATTCAAACTTATATATAAAAAAGGCTATGTTTTAGTTAAATATATTATAAGTCTATAGGTGCATGTAATTTACATGCACCAAAATAGACTTAGCGGTGCATGTAATTCACATGCACCGACTTGCTAAAATCTATCGATGCATGCAATTTACATGCATCGATAGGCGGAGATGCACTAATATACGATTTTTTTTATCTAATTACTAAATAACAATGATCAAATCAAAAAATGTGAATTAATTTTTCATTCTATAATTTTTACAATTGATCTTATAACAAATTAAAGATACAATATATTACTTTAGAAATTAAATTTTATTATGGATGAGTATATACTATATGATAAATTATTGCATAATCTCATAACAAAATTCTATTAGTTTTTCAAATGATAATATATTACACAAACATGTATTAATTTTAAGTGTTATTTGTGATCGTCTTTAACACTTAGTATATGATACTTATTTATTATGTAATTTGAGAACCAATGCAAATGTTGAGTCTACCGATGCATGTAATTTACATGCACCGGTAGACTATCGGTGTATGTAAATTACATGCACCGATAGACTAGCGGTGCATGTAAATTACATGCACCAGTATACTAACGGTGCATGTAATTACATGCACCGGTAAACTAGGGCGCATGTAATTTACATGCACCACATGAATACTTTTTTACATGCATCGCATGATTAATTTTTCATACACATCATGATTAATTTTTATTCATACATCGAAGATGTACACAATCACACTAGCTACTCACGTGATTGTAATCGAACACCTCCACAGCACAATAAACAAGTACAATTCAATTGCAAACGAACTATCGGAATTAATTCACGATGAAGAATTCAATTCCTCAACAGTTGTCCTTTGCCGTCGCCATATTCCAGAAGAAAAACGATATTTTTTTTGCAGATTTGATATTAGAATTCACGCAGCAAAAACATCACAAGATCGCAGAAAAATTTGGCACAATTGCAAGCGACGATGCGTCACGAAGCAAAAAAATTTAACAATTGAAGGTGAATGCTATGGTGCGATCATACGTCAATTCAGAAACAGCTCGCAACGAAGAAGACGAAACCAATTCAAAGCAATAGATCGGAAAAACAGAGAAATTGATTGAAGACGAGGATGAGAACGACAACGAGATTCAATTTGTGAAGAACAAAATTCGATATTCGTTCTGAAATTTTAAAGCAATTCAACCAATCGAACAATCTGCTATTGAGAAAATGGATTAATTAGATTATGGGTGTTTAAGTCATAAAATGGATTAATTAGATTAGGGTTTCATAAAATAGACTTATGTGAAAGATATTTTTTAAAAGATGTATTTAGTTGAAAGAAGATTTTTTTGGGTGATTTAGTTGAAACATATTTTGATAAGTAGTACCTATGTGTAATTTTCTCTAAAAAAAATGGAAATGTGGGTCATTGATCCAATATTTGGAGTATTACTTCATATGGTAGTCAAGAAGTATTCAATTTATACCTACTTCCCTTTTTTTCCTGCAAAAATAATTAATACGGGTTTGCCACGTGTTATTAAAGTATACAAATTGAATACCATTTAACTTATGTGAAAGTTATATAATAAAAAAAAAAATAGGGATCCAAGGTATTAAATTAGTACTTAAAAACAAAAAAAAAAATCAAAACTTAATTAAGCTTTGTGGAATTTGTGTTATGTTTGATTTTTCTTTTTTCCATATTTTGATATATGTTTGTCAAAGGCATTATGACTTTAGGTATTTATAATGGCTGATTTTTGGCATCCTCGGCTTCTTAACTGGTTCACATAACGAATTCCCGAATTCTTTTTATATTTTCTTTAATTTGATAATTTTAAAAAATATCTTTTGCATTATCTTGTCGCATTATCTACCTTGATGATTAGTATCGATGGTTTGATGATGTCCCTAAAAGCATTGCTCTTTGAGACAGATCAATGATTGATGTATCATCATAACGCTACTCTTGATGGTATAAAAAATTCAAGTATACTATAGCCAATATTTATTTCTTGATATAAAAATATTTATGGCTTTACGTGTTGGGAAGGAATTTGGTCTGTTTCTTTAAGTCAGTTGTAAAGATATTTATAACCAGTTTGCTTTCATTTGATGCAAAATAAACCATATGTAGATCCATGAAAAGACCAATATCTCACGATATTATAGATAGAAAGCGTCGTCTTGTCCCAAATCAAATCGGAACTAGAGAACATTGTCTATGCATCCAACAAAATTAAGAGAACCAACCAAGAGATTTTACTTAAATTCATTGGTATCGGGCAACAACTGATTTAGACAAACAAGTTTCTAGCACCATCACGAAATTACGGTCTCAATAATGTATAAATCATATAAATTACATGAAATGAGATAAATTTGTCGGAGTCATTATCAGAATCACATACCTCGATCAGCATGTTGGACAATGTGAGTGCAATGACTGTAATGTTGTTTTGGATGTAATTATTTGAATTTGATAAAAAAGATTTGATTTTGGAAAAGATTTGAAGAATGGATTTGAAGTAACAATCATGTAAGTTAATGGATTTGAAATTCGTTTAATATAAAATTATTCAAATAATTAAATGAATTTGAAATTTCATGAATTCAAATACCTCAATCCAAATTTATTCTAATAGATTTTAGAGTAAAAAATTGTTGAATATTATTATGACAGTTAAATCATGTGGTCTTCTAAATTAAATTAAATTTACTTTTATACAAACGTAACAAAGTCGTTATTAGATCAACATATCAATATTTTAAAAAATGAAAACTTTCTAAAAGGAAACCTCAATAAATTTTGAATCAATTTAAAACTAGTTTATATCGCATTACAAGCTCTCATACTTAATTTTATTTAGCTGTAAAGTGTCAAATTCAAAATTTTGAAACTAATTAACTTGTTTGAGCAGATCACATTCATTGTTTGAATATATCACATTGTTTGAATGTTCCACAATGACTCGATTGTAAAATAACCATATTATTTTCTGAATTTTAGATTAAGACACATTTGTAATTGTAGATGTATATTGGTTGGACTTATGACACAAGACCCAATATGCATCTATTAGGTTGTATTTGTGGCCCAAGACCAATATACATAAAAAATTAGACTCAAAATCAAAACACTAAGTCCATATGTGCATCTGAGGTTGGGCTTGTGACCCAAAACCCATGACGCACATATGGTTAGAGTTTGTCCCCTATATATAGGGGACAAACTCACATAACAAATACACCAAATTTTAGTCTCATTCTCATATCACGACACGTCTCTCGTAGAGAATCACCAACGACTCTAACGACTTAAGATGTGCAATTAGAGTAGATTACTCTAGTAGTAATCCAAGCCAACGAGAGGCTGCTCAATAATCGAGGACAAGCTTAAAGACATCTTGCGTTATCTTCCGCTGCAGTCAGGTATATCGTATACCGACTATTTAGTGTATTTAATTCCAACAGAAAGCCAGTCAAAAGCTCGATCTCGTCAATTGTTGATTGATGATATGATATTCATAATCAACGTAGCAATTGTTGTGAGCGTAAATTCATGAATTATGGCTGAACCAATCGAAAACAAGGAAAATGTTGCCGTCGATCAGATTTATTAAAAACATCTTGGCTACTAGTTTTGAATTGAAACATTCTCAAAGCAACAAAAGAATAGCACGCGGGGGAAGTGTTCTCCGTCGTCGTGCATCCTGCTTGCATAAGCCTGCATTACCGGCCGATGGACCACCTCACGAGTCTGGCAGCGCGCGAAGTAAGGCGGCACAACGGCGAACCACGCGAGTGTTGGATTTGGAAGCAATGGTAGGAAGAAAATGATGATATATTGATTTATGTTTCAATGAGAATTGCTACTGCACATTCTATATTTAGTTGCAGATTGTTTAACTTATTATTCTGCACTGACTTTCAATTACATGGCAGCCAATACTTATAGGATTGTATAGAAATTTCTAGACACATTGGGATACTAAGGGTTGGTCAAAGCTATGTTAACTACTTTGAAGCATTCTAGGAGTTTATTCCAATTTCTAAGAGCTTTCAAACTTCCAAGGTTTGACTCCATATTCCAAAGTGAAGATTGCAAATTAGATTCAATTAACACCCCCTCTTAATTTGTGATCTTGAGCTGCTTCTTAAATTTATCAAACTTGTCAGTAATAACCGCCTTTGTCATGATGTCTGCTGGTTGATCATTGGTCTTGATGAACTTCATGCCAATTTCTCCTTGATTCACTAACTCCCTGATGAAATGATGCCGAAGTTCAATATGTTTAGATCTAGCATGAAACACTGGGTTTTTTGTCATTGCAATTGCAGACATATTATCACAAAATATTGTCGTTGGCTCCTTTTGTTCAAACTTCAAATCTTTCAAGATTCTTCTAAGCCATATTGCCTCGCAAGCTGCATCCGTAGCAGCTATGTATTCTGCTTCTGCTGATGACAATGCCACCGATTTTTGCTTCTTTGAACTCCATGAAATGATATTTGTTCCAAGGCAAAAAATGTAGCCAGAAGTGCTTTTTCGATCATCTACTGATCCGGCCCAACCACTGTCACTATAGCCAATTAGCTCACAAGTGCTTTCCTGTTTAAACTCGATCCCTTGACTTATTGTACCTTTAAGATACCTCAATATTCTTTTTGCTGCTGTGAGGTGAATTCTGCTTGGTTCATTCATGAACATGGAAAGTAGACTAACTGAATACGTGATATCAGGTCTTGTGTTGAGGTAGATCAAAGATCCAATCAACTTTCTATATAGTGTTGCATCAACTTTTTCAGCATCATCATGGACTTGAAATTTTTCATTTAATCCCATCGGAGTGGAGACTGGCTTACTCTGGCTCATATTGAATTTCTTTAGGAGATCATCAATGTACTTCTCTTGAGAAAGATAAATTTTTCCTGGACTTTGCTTCACTTGAACACCGAGAAAATACCGCATTGGCCCCATGTCAGTCATTTCAAAAACTTTCATCATATTTCTCTTGAATTCATCCACCATGCCATTTTTTTTGCTGAAATATATAAGATCATCAACGTAGAGACATACCACAAGAAAATCTTCAGCACTTGTCTTCACATAAAGGGATGATTCGCTTGTGCTTCGTTTGAAGCCATTTTCAATGAAATAGCTATTGATTTTACTATTCCATGCTCGTGGTGCTTGCTTCAGGCCATAGAGCGCCTTCTTCAGATGATAAACTTTGTTTTCTTGGCCTTTAATTTCAAATCCTTCGGGCTGCTCAACATATACTTCTTCTTGGATTTCTCCATTCAAAAAAGCTGATTTTACATCAAGTTGATAAACACATACCTCCAGTTGAGCTGCCAATGCGAGAATAGTACGTATTGTTTCCATCCTTGCAACCGGAGCAAAAGTTTCTGTGAAGTCAATACCAGGCTGTTGAGAATAGCCTTTCGCAACAAGTCGTGCTTTATATTTATGGATTGACCCATCCTCATTGTATTTGATCTTGTAGATCCATTTCAGCCCAATAGTCTTCTTTCCATTTGGAAGATCAACAAGCTCCCAAGTATTATTTTTCTCGATGGTGGACATTTCTTCATTCATTGCTTTGGTCCAACACTCGTCTTTTGATGCTTCTTCAAATGATTGAGGTTCACAAGAGAACAATCCAAATTCACAAGATTCATAAATATCTCTAAGTGAGCGTGTATTTCTCGGAGGACTTTCTTCATCGGACTCATTCACAATTCTAGGATTGGTGGCTGAATCTTGCTCATGATTTTGAACTTGTGAAGTGCTGGGATGAGATGGATCATGATATAAAGTCGAGTCCATGACTTGCTTTCCTTTCCAGTCCCAAGTTGCATCTTCATCAAAGACAACATCTCGGGAAACTATTACTTTGTTAGTAATAGGTTCCAACAATCGATATCCTTTGGACTCATCGCTATAGCCAATAAAAAGAAGTTTTTGGCCTTTCTCATCAAACTTTTCACGATTTTGTGATGCAATAAGAGCATATGCAATGCTGCCAAAAATCTTGAAATGATCAACAGACGGCTTTTTCTTGTGCCATGCTTCAAAAGGAGTTTTATTTCTGACAGCCTTTGTAAGAGATCGATTGAGAATATATATAGATGTATGTACAGCTTCAGCCCAGTATAAATTTGGAAGCCCTTTGCCTTTCAACATACTCCTTGCAATTTCTACAATCGTCCGATTTTTTCTTTCAGCAACGCCATTCTGCTGAGGAGTTCTGCTAACGGTTAGTTGATGCCATTTGCTTTGCAATATTCAATGAAGGGATTATAGAGAAATTCCCCTCCTCGATCAGTCCTCAAAGATTTCAGCAGAAAACCACTTTGTCTCTCAGCTAGCGCTTTAAACTGAAGAAAAGTAGAGAATGCCTCCGATTTCTGATTAAGAAAGAAAATCCACATCATCCTTGTATAGTCGTCAACAAAGAGAATGAAGTATCTCTTATTTCCACGAGTGTGAGTTTGCATTGGGCCACATATATCAGAATGGACTAGTTCCAATGCTTTGGCACGCCAAGATGTTTTTGGAAATGGAACCTTGTGCATTTTTCCAAAAATGCAGCCTTCACAGACTTGGTTCATCTTCTGAATATCAGGAAGTCCAATTACCATATTTTTCTCCTTGAGCAGATGAAGACCCATCCCATTTAGATGACCATACCTCAAATGCCATAGATGAGATAAATCTGATTTATCAACTTTGAGAGCACAATTCTCATATAGCGGCAACATAAGAGAGAATGTCTTGTTTCTCATTTCAATATTTGCAATTTGAATATTTTTATTTTTATCAAAAATTTTGCATCTCCCATCATCAAAATGGACAGAGAAATTTTTCTGGATAAGTTGTCCAACACTAAGAAGATTGTGCGAAAGGTTAGGCACATAAAGAACATCAGTAATGAGATTCTTGTTACCTCCCTTAGTCTGAACAACAATGGTGCCTTTTCCCTTTGCACTTCTTCGTGTGCCATCACCGAATAATTTGAGAAGTGATATTAGGATTGAGCTCCACAAAAATTCTCTATTTCCTGTCATATGGTTGCTGCACCCGCTATCCAAATACCATAAATTTTTGGATTCATCATCACCACCAGAAAAGAATAAGATTTCTTCTTGTGATTCCTTCAAAAAATTTGCATCTTCTTTTCCTTCAGTTTTCTCTTTATTTTGGAACCAACAATCCTTTTGAGAATGGTTAGGAATCTTGCATCTTTTGCATCTATAGTAACAATCTTTTGATTCATGATATGATCGATCACAAATAACACAAGACGAATCCTTACCATAATTTTTTGATGATTTGCCTTTCCAATTGCCTTTCTTTTCATTATGTCTTCACTTGCCATTTTTTGGTTGAAGCCTCCTTTGTATGCTCCTTGATTATTTGGATTTAATTTTGTTGCTTGTTTTGATTGAAAGGCTTGTTCGGTTGGTTGGTTGGCCGAACGATTGATCCTTTGCTCATGTGCAAGAAGCGATCCGGTCAACTCGTACATAGTCATTTTTGATAAATCCTTTGATTCTTCAATTGCGGCGGCTACATGATCGAACTTTGGCGGGAGACTTCTAAGCACTTTTTACACAACCCTTTTGTCTTGCATCGTATCTCCACAACTGTTGATTTGATATACAATCTCCGAGACTCGTGAAGAAAAATCTCGAACCGACTCCCTTTCTTCCATTTTGAGATTGTCGAAATCTCTCCACAATGATTGGAGTTTCAATGCAACCGTCTTCTCCGTGCCTTGAAATTCTTGTTTTAAAATTTCCCAAGCATCTTTGGCTTTAGTAACACCAAAGATACGAGGAAAAATTGTTTTTCCAACACCTTGTTGAATATATCGCAGCGCCAATGCATCTCTCTTTTTGTACTCCTTTTTAAATTTTTCGTATCCTTCATCATCGTCACTTGGTTCATCGAGTTCTTCATCATCGATCACATCCCAAAGATCTAAAGAGATGAAGAACGTCTGCATTTGGCTACTCCAATACTCGTAATGTTCTCCTTCAAATATAGGCACTTGACTTGGTGAATATGTGAATAGTGAAGCTGCCAGATTTGATGCCATTTGATAAATCTTACTGCCTTGTGAAAAAAACACAGACACCGGCAAGTGTTTAATGGATTAGGCTTTTTCTTTGTCGGTTGGCTCTTCTTGCAACCTTCACGAAATCTTCAAAAAAGTGGTCCTGGAATCCTTTCAAAACAGCTTTAATTTCTGGAATTCTTATAGCCTTGCTCTGATACCATATTTGTTGGATTTGGAAGCAATGGTAGGAAGAAAATGATGATATATTGATTTATGTTTCAATGAGAATTGCTACTGCACATTCTATATTTAGTTGCAGATTGTTTAACTTATTATTCTGCAATGACTTTCAATTACATGGCAGCCAATACTTATAGGATTGCATAGAAATTTCTAGACACATTGGGATACTAAGGGTTGGTCAAAGCTATGCTAACTACTTGAAGCATTCTAGGAGTTTATTCCAATTTCTAAGAGCTTTCAAACTTCCAAGGTTTGACTCCATATTCCAAAGTGAAGATTGCAAATTAGATTCAATTAACAGCGAGAAGGTGCGAGTTTGCGCGGCCAAAATTTCTGGATCTTCTAGCAGACGAAACTCGCGCGAGCTCTGAGACCAACAAACCACGTTTCTGAGCAAGCGAAGTCCAACGGTGCCTACCGCTGTGATGCCTGTGTGAGACGTCAACATGAGTTATTTAAAAAAATAAATAATAAAATAAAAATAAACATCGATCTGCAGCCATGAAGGTGGCGTGAGACGATGTTAATGTTCATGCTGCCATGACAGTGGCGCGTGGCAACGGCGATGCCCGAGAGAGACGACGACAAGAGTGAATTTTTTTTTTTCTGAAAACCCTAGGTTGAGCTGAAGAAAAAGTGGCGGCTGAGAAAAATTGAAAACCCTAAAAATGGGATAAAAAGAAGTGAAGAAGACGACATGTGATGGTTTTGATTCAATTTGTTTTTCTGAAGGGACATTAGTTTACTTTTCATATGGACTAACTTAAAATTTATTTTGAGAAAATTACATAAAGGTATCACTTTTCAAAACATCTTTCAACTAAATCTCCCAAAAAAATCTTTTTTCAACTAAATACATCTTTTAGAAAACTTATTTCAAATAAGTCTATTTTATCAAATCCTAATCTAATTAGTCCATTAATTATTACTAAAATACTCATTGCTCTACTCCTACATCACCCTCACTGTAGGGTCTTCCTACCTTAATATCATTTAGTACACATAAATTGGACAGAACATGCATTTATAACCTCTTAAGGGTTCCGGTTGTAGCTTGAGCTAAGGAGATTACAGGCCAAAATAAAACTCCCAAAAGCTATTTAATTACATTCCCAATAAAGAATGTTAAAGCTATAGATTTACACTACTCCTAGAGTAGAGACTATCAAAATCCTGCATCCTACATTCATCATGCTCCCTTTAGCTCACTTCCTCAACCCGACCCTAGGCCCTTGGTCCAAAAGTGCACCTACAGGGATAACACATCGTGAGAATACACATATTTACTTAACATTATATAAAAGCATACAATAATGCATAACATCTTAGTTAAGTAAAGGTTATTGGTCGTCCTTCGACTTCCTTGTTATCCCTGACTCTTATTCATATATTAGGGCGTCTTACCCCATTGTATGGCATCTTACCATATTATCATCATCGTGTGGCATCTTACCACGTGGGCATCTTACCCAATCATATGGCGTCTTACCGTATCATAAACATTGCGTGGCATCTTACCACGGGGGCATCTTACCCACTCGCATACTTTGGGTGGCATCTTACCACATGGGCGTCTTACCCAATCATACACGTCGTATGACCTTATCATAAACTTCGTCATTATAGACGTCCTCATAAACATCATTATCATAAACATCATCATAAGCATCATCATCGTAACATCATCATAAGCATCATCATCGTAACATCATCGTAAGCATCATCATCGTAACATCATCATAAGCATCATCATCGTAACATCATCATAAGCATCATCATCATAAATATCATCATAGACATCATCATCATAAATATCATCATAGACATCATCATCATAAATATCATCATAGACATCATCATCATAACATCATCTTAAACATCATCATAATATGTAAGGGTATGGTTTACCGTCCGATGCTCGTACGTCAAACTTAACATGATGTATAAAATGCTCCAACATAGTATTTTAAAAGCATCTTACAAAAATGCTCCAAACTTCATCTAAAATCACATCCTCCTCATATTTAATAATTAACACAATTAAATCATGTTAACATCTTAACACCCAACACATAGATCCATCAACACATGATACATCATATAAACATAATTAATGCCTTACTTGCAATTAATTAATTTCGGGGCATCACACTCACTCTTCTCCAGACACGTAATTCTTTGACGCACAGATAAACTATCAAAGCTTCCTTTTCTTGTACTCAACCATTCAAAACTTTCATCTGAAATATATTATACTCTCATCCAACTTTGACTTTTCATTTACAATGTATGTATCTATTTTCACAAGGCAAATATGCCTGTCTGAATTTGTGCGCAAGCCACGTACATAATACAAAACAATTTGGTTAATTTCCACGTGTGGTGATCTGAATGTGGGCAGCAATTTATAACCGTCGATCCCGAAAATCAATGCTCATGTTCATCATTACGCGTAAGATCAATTTACTGATATCAAGAAATTTTCTCGAAAAATTTCCGCCGCATGGAGATGAATTATCATTGCCTGAGTCTATCGATGCATGTAATTTACATGCATCGATAGACTATATTTTTTATTAATGGGGACAATTAAAAGGAAACACGTTCTATGGGAAAAAAAGATGAAGCTGATAGGTCGACATTCATCGTTTCTTGATTATAACGGATTTTGCACCAATGGTATCAACTTAATCAGTCGATGCATGTAATAGACATGCACCGTCTTAGTCTATTGATACATATAAATTACTCATACAATGCATGTAAAAATTATATGCACCGATTTAATGTTTATTATCATGAAGTGAATCTTAAAAAATCATGTATATCTGTATATCTTCATTCAAGACAACTATTTGCTCCCACAATGATCTTAAATCCCAATTTTCTAATATATCAAATGGCAACAACCATATTCAAGCATCCACGTTTCACTTTAGAAAAAAAAAGCAAGGAATCTCGGTGCATGTAAAAAATTACTCATACGGTGCATGTAAAAATTATTCATGCGGTGCATGTAAAAAGTAATCATCCGGTGCATGTAAAATTGAGTCATGCAGTGCATGTAAAAATTACATGCATCGCTGATTCTATCGGTGCATGTAAATTACATGCATCGATAGACGCATACTGTATTTAACCAAAAATATAAAGCATAAGAATTTTTGGATTTCATGGAACATCTCAAATATACTGTAATTTTGAGTTTCACATTCAAAATATACAAAGAAAAATCATTTATCATTGAAGAATTTTTTGTTTTCCTTTCTGTTTTCATGTAAAATTACTCATGTGATGCATGTAGAATTACTCATACGGTGCATGTAAAATTGAGCGGTTCATGTAAAAATTACTCATGCGGTGCATGTAAAATTACTCATGCGGTGCATGTAAAATTACTCATACGGTACATGTAAAATTGAGAGGTGCATGTAAAAATTGGCTCATGCGGTGCATGTAAAAATTACCTATGCGGTGCATGTAAAATTGAGCGATGCATGTAAAAATTGACTCTTGCGGTGCATGTAAAAATTTCTAATGCGGTGCATGTAAAAATTACTCATGCGATGCATGCAGAATTACTCATACGGTGCATGTAAAATTGAGCGGTGCATGTAAAAATTACTCATGCGGTGCATGTAAAATTACTAATGAGATGCATGTAAAATTACTCATGTGGTGCATGTAAAATTACTCATGCGGTGCATGTAAAATTGAGCGGTGCATGTTAAAATCGACTCATGCGGTGCATGCAAAAATTACTCATGCGGTGCATGTAAAATTACTCGTACAGTGTATGTAAAATTGAGCGGTGCATGTAAAAATTACTCATGCGGTGCATGTAAAATTACTCATACGGTGCATGTAAAATTGAGCGGTGCATGTAAAAATTGACTCATGCGGTGCATGTAAAATTACTCACGAGGTGCATGTGAAAATGAGTCAAGCGGTGCATGTAAAAACTATTTATGCGGTGTAGAGTGTTTTCATAAGTGGAGTTAGTTTGGTCATTGTAGTAAAAAATGGACTTAGTTGGAAGAATCTTTTTTTGGGTGACTGGGCCGAAAAATCTGTTACCTAATGGTACCGGCCCGAAATTTTCCCTAAGATTTTTTAGGCTCAACATTTAATTAATTAGATATTGTTATGGACCAAAAAAAAAATTGGGAAAATTTCGGGCCGGTATCAAAACATAAAAGATTTTTCGGCTCAGTCCACCAAATTATTCACATTTCATTTAAGTCCGATTGAGCGTAAATTACTAAATTACCATCGTCTTCTTCTTTTACATTCATCGTCAAAAACTTTCTGCTCAATTTCATTGCTTCTGTTATTTCTTGTTCAAATCATCGCGCCTCTTGTTCTTCAACGCTATAAACTTTGCCAGTCATTCCTCCACCATTTTCATCGAAATCGTTCAAAGATTCCTATAATTTTTCAAAAATTTCATCGAAATCGTACAAGTATTTTACTGTAATTTTGTCAATCCTTCTTAGGCGAAAATCTAATAATATGGGTCCAAAATCAAAGAAGATTCCTCAAACCAAACCACCAACAAACAACAAGGGGAAAAAAAGGTGCTCCAAAATCTGGTAATCATTAATCTAGAGTTTTCACATATTAAGCTATTTGCGTGTTACCGTAAGTGCTTGTGTCTATAATGCATGAGTACTATTGAATACCTTATTAACACCACATTAAGAAATGTTTTTAGTTTTTTATTCTACAGTATCATGAGTCTATCGGTGCTTGTAATTAACATGCACCGATAGACTCTGATGGTGCATTTCACATACACCAACTTTTTAAAATCTTAGTCTGTTGTATTAACACCGTATGATCAAATTGAGACCAATGGAACATGTTTTTAGTTTTTTATGCTAAAGTGTTACATATGTGTACATACTTGATATGTACTAATGATGCACATAAATACACAAGCATTGATTCACAGTTGGTTTCTATTGGTGCATGTGTATAATACATGCACCGAAGAAAACATTTTGTGGGGTCTTCCCACCTTAACAGTGATTAATAGACATAAGAAGGACTAATCATGCATTAAGGTAACATCTTAAGGTTTTGGTTGTTACACGAGCTAACAGGATTACAGGCCAAAAATACAAACTTCAAAAATAATTCATTACAATCCAAAAGAATGTCATTTAGATTTACACTACTCCTAGAGTAGATACTAATCATAACTTGAATCCTATGCATTCCTGTGTCCCTAGTAGTTCACTGCCTCAACCCGACCCTTAGTCCTTTCGTCCAACAGTGTACCTACAGGGACAACACATCATGAGCATATATAATCTTACTTAACATTATAAACATCATAGTAAATGCATGAAACATTGGTTAAGTAATATGCTGGTTATACATTCACTTCTTATTGTTGTCCCTGATTTAGAATCATGCATATGGGGCATCTTACCCCCGTGGCATCTTACCACAACATCATCGTATGGCCTCTTACCATATGGGGCATCTTACCCCGTGGCATCTTACCACAATACATCGCATGGTCTCTTACCATGTGGGGCATCTTACCCCGTGGCATCTTACCACAATACATCGCATAAATGTCATCATATAAGCATCGTATAAGCAATAAACATCATATGAACTTCATCGTATAAACATCGTATAAACACCGTCATTTCATCGTGAATACTCATGCAAATAAAAGCATAGTCATAGTATAGAGATGTGTGTTACCGTCCGATGCCCGTACGCTTCTTACGTACCTTTTCAAAAGGAGGAGGAGTCAACAGACTTTATCTCCTTGATGGTGCTGGTACCTGGGATGGTTCTACAAGACCACATAATACCATATTAGATGCCTCAAAACCATCTTACATCATAAACTTAACAAAATAAAACATCATCATATTTTTCAACTTTCTGCCTCTCTCGATCGATCGGCCCTATGTCTCGATCGATCGAGACACTGTGCACAAAAAGTGCCTTAGCTTCCTGCCTCGCTCGATCGATCGAACATTTTACCGATCGATCGAGGAGCTTCACCGATCGATCGAGAAATCCTTCGATCGATCGGCACCAAAATTTTGAAAACATGCTTAGACCTTCTGTCTCGCTCGATCGATCGGAAATAAATCTCGATCGATCGAGAGCTCTGAAAATCGGGATTTTTCCCCAGATTTTTGAGCACCTCATTTCATACCATCTTTTCTACCTCATAACACATCTTTTATGCTGAAACAAACATGTGAAGAACTTCATAAAATATCCATGTAAGCTCTTAAATCGAAGGTTTAACAAAACCTAAGCTAACATGCATCATAACATCATCATAAACTTCATCCTTAACCAACTTTTACAGAAACAGAGCATGTATCTTTTTGCCCAGATTTTCGAGCATATAGTTTCATAACTAGAAATCTATCACATAAGCCATGTAAATGCTCAAACAAACATGCTAGTAGCTACATAAAACTACCATGTAAGCATTCATATCAAGGTTCCACCCAAACCTATACTTAACATGCTTTAAAATCAACCCACCATAACTATACCCAACCCTATAACAGAGTATGAGGTCTTACCCCCTTTTTCTTCCTCAAATTGGCAAGCTTTTACACAAAGCTTCACAGCCTCTTTCCTTCTCTAATCTGCAGCTCCAGGGACGAAAAGGGAGGGAGGAGGAGGTGGAGGGAATTGATTGCAAGGAAAATGATCATAGCATGGGTTGGGGCAAGTGGAGGCATGGGTGTGAAACAAGTGGGTTGACAAGTGGGGGATGGGTGGTGACCGAGTTGGGGGGTGGGGTGGTGTGGTTGGGGTGCCATGTGGTGTTTAATTGTATCCCGGTATATAGTACGATGTATTAAAATATCCTCACTCGATATTTTCTAACTTCTTATAATTAATACATCCCTTAAAATACCCAACATGCTCCCCACATCATATCATCATAACATAAATCGTGGCCCCCAATTTAAATACACCATAACCCTTAAACACATCATAATTCATCATCATAGAACATAATCATATTACATTTCGGGGGTATTACACATTTGCATTATCCAACATGAACTACTTGAATGTATCGGTGCATGTAAATACACATTGTTAGTTCCGGATCTTATCGATGAGATTTTAAAGATGACAAAACATATCAGACCGGATCGAGTGAAATCAGACTGACCAGAACGATCGCCCAAAACAGATCAAGCTGATAAGATGACAAAGCATATCAGACCGGATCGAGGGTAATCAGACTGACCAGATCAATAGCTCAAAACAGAACAAGCTGGTAAGGCATATTATATATCAGACCGGATCGATGGATTTCAGACTGACTAGATCGATGCTTCAGATCGATCTCAATCTTTATCAGATCAGAGCAGTCAAGGATACATAAAGAATGGCTCCTCAGTCCGAATCATTAACGGCTATTTATTGTAGCATTTAATGTTGTAATTAATGCTACAAAGGACCAAAGACTGAAGATTGCCATAAAAGGTAAGAAGACAAAGAAGAGCTTACCTGACAGTCGCCGAAAGTATGAACCAGAACGGCAAGTATCCTGAAGAAGAAGACTGAAGCCTACTCAGAGTTTAAGCATAGTCAAAGTTGCACTTTAAGGGAAATAATGTCGTTGGTACATACAACTATAAAGGATGCAACAGAAGGAATATAATGACTCTTGCTGATCAATTGAAAAATACACAAGAAAGCAAAAACAACCCAAGCTTACAAGCTCAGAAGCTCTCGAGCTGAAATCATTCTTAAGCACGTTTACTTTGCAACATTTGATCATTTAGGATCACTGTGCGCATCTTGTGTTTTCTGTGTTGAAAAATAGAAGTGACAAAAACATATTGTAACTGTCAGACAAAGTGTGTCTGAGCAGATCGAGTGACTAGGAGTTTCAGATTGGTAGTGAGGTAAATCCAGTCTGAATCGGGTTTGTACAACAGTATTGTATAAATCAAAGTCTTCTAGTATAAACCTTCCTTAATTGGAAGAAGGGGAGACGTAGAAGGATTACACCACCTTCGAACTTCCAGAAACATATCCTGTGTATCTTATTTCTGCACTTGTTCTTTCATACTAGCCATCGAGCCGTTCTTACATATACAAGAACAGACCGTTCCGCACTTATACTTTCAGTGGTCTGTTCTGTACAAGAATTGATTAAGAAACAGATTTCTTTCACTAATCCGAAAGAAATCACAAAGGATTAATTTTTAGAAGGAGTGTTCATTCACCCCCCCTCTAAACACTCCGAACCGATCCTAACAAGTGGTATCAGAGCAGGTCATCTTAATCAGCAAAATCACTCGAGCTGATGGCATCATTTAACAAAATTCCTATGTTCTCAAAAGAAGACTATGATGACTGGAGAATCAGAATGCAAGCTCATCTGGCAGCTCAGGATGACGATATGTGGTTCGTCATCACTGATGGACCAATGAAGATTCTAAAAATAAATACAGCAGTCGCCATTACTGGTGGTGAACCACAAATGGTAGAAAAGGACAGATCCCTCTGGACGAATGAGGAAAGAAAGAAAGCAAATCTCGATAATGTGGCCAAAGACATCTTGTTCAAAACATTGGACAAGAACATGTTCAGCAAAATCAAAATGTGCTCTACTGCCAAAGAAATTTGGGAGAAGATAGCACAGCTATGTGAAGGCAACGACCAGACCAAAGAAAACAAGCTGACTGTTGCTCTTCAAAGATTTGAGGGCATAAAAATGAAGAGTGGAGAAACTCTAAATGAGTTTGATGAAAGAGTCACTGGCATCATAAATGAACTGAATGGTCTGGGGAAGGAATATTCTAACAGAGAGATCGCTCTGAAAGTTATGAGAGCTCTGCCAAAGGAATGGGATGTTAAGACCATTGCCATGAGGGAATCAAAAGATCTTAACAAGGTTGAACTTCATGATCTGTTTGCAGATCTTAAGGCCTATGAGTTTGAACTGATAAGTAGAGGTGAAGCAGAGCCATTCATCTCTCAACCAAACAAGGCCCTGGCAGCCATTCCAGACCAGATCGTCTCAACATCAGACCGATCCGCTGAACAGATAAGTAATGATGCTATGTCATTATTTATCAAGAAATTCGGTAAATTTATGTCTAAGAATAAGAGGAACTTCAAACCCTCTCATCATTATAAATCAAGAAAAGATGATGTTAACGATCAGGCTTGCTACAATTGTGGTAAGACCGGACATTTTATTGCAGACTGCACCAGACCGAAGAAAGAAGAACGGAAAGAGAAACATCGTGATGATAGGAAGAAGAAGCACTACAAAGACGGCAAGAATCATGGAAAATCCCAAAAAGTCCTAGTAGCTGAAGAAGGAAACAACAAATGGGCTCAGACAGACTCAGACTCGGAAAGCTCTGAATATTCTTCCAGCGAAAGCGAAGAAGATATTCAATGTCTCATGGCAGACGAAGAGATGAGTCAGATAGACGAGGTATATGATCTTGACTCAAATGAATTTACATGAGAAGAGCTCATGTCCGCACTGCAAGACATGGCTAATGATTATAGGATCTTAGCTGAATCATTTGAGAAAAATAAAGCTAAAGCCAGTAATCAAGTAGATGATCACAATAAACCAAGCTGCTTTGAGCAGGGTGAGTGCAATAATCTAAAGATCGAGCTGAATGAGCTGAAAATCTCCTATGATCAGCTCCATGAAGAAAACAAGAGAATTAGCACACAAAATGCTAAGCTTTCTCATATATTCAAAACATGGACAAAATCCAGAACATCTTTGGAAGAATTACAAGAGGTTCAAAGAAACGTCGGTGACTTCACCGGCATAGGCTTTGACACCAAAGATGAGTCTGAGCTGTTGCTGGTAAAGAACCAAGTCAAACAAATGACATTTGTTAAATCCAGCACAGTATATGAGACTGAAGCACCTAAGATTCAAACAGGAGTCTCTTACGTGAATCAAAATCTGAGAAAAAGGAATTGGTTATGTTGACATTTGTTAAATCCAGCACAGTATATGAGACTGAAGCACCTAAGATTCAAACAGGAGTCTCTTACGTGAATCAAAATCTGAGAAAAGGAATTGGTTATGTTGACCAAGCCAATGAAAAGGCACTAGCAAGATTTGCGTCTGTCAGACCAAATCCAAAGGTGCAAGATCGAAGGCAAGGAAGACAATACAATTACTATAATTCAAAACCGATTCAACGAAGATATAGACTACCTTATGAGAATCAAAGGTTCTCACAGCGCACACATTATCACACACAACATCAAAACAGACCAGCACACAGCACACCTTACACACACAAGCCATTGAAGCTGATACAGGTGTGGGTTCCCAAAGGGCTAATCCGTTCTGGACCCAAATAGGATTGGGTACCAACAATAATTATATTTGATGACAGGTACCGAAGAAACTCGCATCAGACTGGTATTTGGACAGTGGGTGTTCCCGTCACATGACTGGAAACATCGAGCTGCTGTCTGAAGTCACAGAATGTACTGGATCCAAGATCATCTGCGGAGATAACTCAAAGGGTAAGACCGTGGGCAAGGGTAAGATTGTCCATGGTAACATTATTATCAATGATGTGCTGTTAGTTGAAAATCTGTGCTATAATCTGATCAGCATAAGCCAACTCTGTGATAATGGTTATGCTGTAGAATTTCACAAACATACTTGCACTGTTAAATCATCAGACGGTATAACCGTGCTCGTAGGAATCAGGAATGGAAATACATATAAGATTAACTGGAATCATGCTCAACCTGATAATCCTACTTGCTTCATCGCTAACAATGATAATAAACATTGGCTGTGGCATAAGCGTTTGAATCATATAAACTTTAAGACCATTTCCAGCCTGTGTAAACATGATTTAGTTATCGGTCTGCCCAAGATCGATTTTGCTAAGGATAAGATCTGCGAAGCTTGCCAAATGGGCAAACAGATCAGATCATCCTTCAAAAACAAGAATGCCAAATCCTCATCCCGCTGTTTAGAATTATTGCATATGGACTTGTTTGGTCCTATACCAATAACAAGTTTAGGGGGAATGCGGTATACTCTTGTTGTTATTGATGATTACTCACGCTTTACATGGACTATATTTTTGAGCAGTAAAGATCAGACCGGTCCGAAGTTGATCAAGCTGCTGAAACGCACTCAGAACGAGAAATCATCCAGCATAGACAGGATTCGTAGTGACAAAGGCACTGAGTTTTCAAATCAGAATCTTGAATCCTTTCTAGAAGATCATGGAATCAAGCATGAGTTTTCAGCCGCTCGAACTCCTCAACAGAATGGAGTTGCAGAACGAAGAAACAGAACGCTCAAGGAAGCAGCAAGAACAATGCTTGCTGATTCTGGAATCTCGCAAAAGTTCTGGGCAGAAGCTGTAAACACTGCTTGCTACACTCAAAATCGGTCTATGATCAACAAGAAGCTGAACCTTACCCCATATGAAATATGGACTGGTAACAGACCATCTATTTCTCACTTTCATATTTTTGGCTGCAAATGCTTCGTTCATAACAATGGTAAGAATCATCTTACAGCATTTGAAGCTAAGTTAGATAATGGAATATTTTTAGGATATTCATCAACTAGCAAAGCCTATCGAATTTTTAATAATCGAACCTTAACTGTACAAGAATCTGTTCATGTAGTTTTTGATGAATCTTTATGTGTTGAGGGCAACAAAGAATCAATTCAAAATCAGATGGAAAATATCCATCTCGAAGCTAACAGTGATGATGAGATTGTAGCTAACAGGTCAAGAGACAATCCACCAGAACCAGAAGTACAGTACAGACCGGATCAAGGCATTGAAGCTTCTTCAGATCGAGCTGATCCGGACGTTCTTCACTCAAATGTTAAAACAGATGCTGATCATGCTGCTACTACTCATCCGACCGGACCAGACAATCCAGAGTCAAGCTATCGATGGACTAAGAAGCATCCACCAAATCTAGTGATTGGTAGTCCCTCTGCACCGATCAGAACCAGAGGACAGATGATGGATGAATTCACACATGCTGCTTTCATCTCTACTCTGGAACCTAAGAAGATCGATGAAGCTCTAACTGATTTCAACTGGATTAAGGCCATGCAAGAAGAGCTAAATCAATTCGAACAAAATCAAGTTTGGAGTCTAACCCCCAGACCAAGCGATCTGCCTGTCATTGGAACCAGATGGGTTTTCAGAAATAAGCTGGACGCAGATGGAACTGTGGTTAGAAACAAAGCCAGACTGGTGGCACAAGGATTCAGACAAGAAGAAGGAATCGACTTCGATGAATCATTTGCACCAGTCGCCAGACTTGAAGCCATCCGAATCTTTCTTGCATATGCTGCCTTTAAAGACTTCAAAGTATATCAGATGGACGTTAAGAGCGCTTTTCTTAATGGAAAGCTTCAGGAAGAAGTCTACATTGAGCAACCACCAGGATTTCAGGACCATTTGCATCCCAATCATGTGTATCTACTGAATAAAGCAGTGTATGGTCTGAAACAAGCTCCAAGAGCCTGGTATGACACTCTATCTCAATTTTTGCTGAACCATGATTTTCAGATCGGCTCAGTAGATAAAACTCTCTTTAAATTTATTAAGGGGGAACATACCCTATTAGTTCAGATTTACGTTGATGACATAATCTTTGGGTCAACTAACCCCAAATTGTGCGAGAAATTTTCTAAGTTAATGCAGGGACAGTTTGAGATGAGCATGATGGGAGAACTTTCATTCTTTTTGGGTCTCCAAGTAAAACAGCTCAACAATGGTATTTTCATCAATCAGACCAAGTATACCAAAGAGCTCCTCAAGAGATTTGGAATGGAAACATGCTCAACTGCATCAACTCCTATGAGTCCAACAATCAAGTTAGACAAAGATGAAGGGGGAACGGCCGTTGAAGTAACCATGTATAGAGGACTAATCGGATCGCTATTGTATCTTACAGCGAGCCGGCCTGATATTATGTTCTCAGTCTGTATGTGCGCCAGATTTCAGTCAGAACCAAAGCAATCACATTTTATTGCTGCCAAGCGTATTCTGAAATACTTAAAAGGATCTCAGAACGTTGGTCTTTGGTACTCCAAAGATTCAAACTTCAGCTTGATCGGATATTCCGACGCAGACTACGCTGGGTGTAAGATTGATCGTAAAAGCACCAGTGGAACATGTCAATTTCTAGGTGAAAGATTGATCTCTTGGTTCAGTAAAAAGCAGACATCGATTGCCACATCTACAGCTGAAGCAGAGTATCTAGCCGCTGGAAGCTGTTGCGCTCAGATGCTCTGGATTCAACACCAGCTCAAAGACTATGGCATCCAAGCTGTTGACTCTCCGATATTTTGCGACAACACAAGTGCAATCGCTATAACGTATAATCCAGTTTTGCACTCTCGAACAAAGCACATTGATATACGCCATCATTTTATTCGAGATCATGTTGGCAAAAAGGAAATTCGGATCGAGCACATCTCAACAGAGCAGCAAGCAGCAGACATCTTCACCAAACCGCTCCCAGAGGCTAAGTTTAATTATTTTCGTCAACTTCTTGGTTTAATTGACTTATCTTAATAGTTAGATGTTCTCTTTCTTTCGCACTTAAAGATTTTTGTTGCCACAGATCGATAATACAATGTTCAGAAAGACACAGACCGGTCCGAACTTTCAGACCAATCTCTGTCAATCTGATGTTATCCCATGATCTGTTTGGTCAATACATCTTTTGTACCAAAACAGCCCGGACTGATCGAATTTTAACCGCCTTAACTATCTATTATCCTGACCGTCTATTTTTGAAGTTATTTTCATCAGTCATCGAGATAAAGACACGTGTCTTCTCTCTCCTATTTAGCAGGCTGAACATTTCATCTTATTTCACTTTTTACAATTTACCGCTATCTGTTTTCTTATTCTCTCACTCTCCCAAATCTTCGCACTCGTTTATCTTCACTCCAATGGCTACCATTACTCACAACTCTCTCTCCGTTGAGTTCAATGATATTTACAGGGCAGTAGATGCAGAGATGGTGTCCATCTTCCAAGCTTTGGAATCATCTGGTCTGAGAAACTTTCTGGAGTGCGGCACAGTTGTTTATGAATCAGAAATCCGCGAACTATTCGCCAATGCCGTCTCCCAGAAGACATCCATATCCACTACTGTCAAGGGCAAATCATTTGAGATCTCGCCGATGACGCTGGCCAAAACCTTTGGCCTCCCCAATTCCGGACTGACGGAATTTGGACAGATTCCTCAAGCGTCACTCTCAGATCTTCAAGGGAAGATATCTATTTTTGGCCACCGCCTGCAACCATCGTTTAAGAAGAAGGAAATGCTCTTTCATTTCCAGGTGCTGTGTGAAATCGTTGGCAAACCTCTGTTGGGCAAAGCAGGAAGTTTTGACGCTGTAACCGCAGAGAAGTTCAGGGCTATGGTGGCTATAATATCCGGACAGAAGATGAACTGGTCCGTGATTCTGTTTGGAGTTCTGATGGAAACGGTGATTGCATCTAAGCAGGCCATATGCTTTCCTGTTCCTCTCAGCAAGCTACTGGAGTCCTTAGACATCGAGCTGGGAAAGCATTCCGCTCTCAGTCCTTTCAAGATTCTCAACTCTAAAGGGCTCGCACTGCTGAAGTCCAAGAGTGCTCCGCCTACTCCTGCACTCTGGCTGCAGTCAAGATTGAGAAGGGCGAAGAACAAGCTGTTGCGCGCAAACCTCGCGTCAAGCGCAAACTAACCATCCAGACTGATTCGGAAGAAACTCAGTTTGCTCCATCGCCACCAACCAAGCCACTTCCAAAGAAGCCCAGAACCCAGATTACCAAACCAATCAAAACTCTACCCCTACCCATTTTGCCACCAACTAAAGTCACCCCTGCACCCCAATCTTCAAAACAAATTTCAACCACTTCAACCCCTGCACCCCAAGTCACTATCCGAGTCCCCTCTACCATTCCCGTGGTGAAAGGGATTGTTATCACTGAATTGGGCGACTATACCCAATCAGGGGCCAAGTCCCTTCCTCCACCGGCAAGGGAAAAGCCATTCTCTCCGAACCAATCTCCGCAGCGCAGACAGCCATCGACATTGCTATGGAGGATGTTGATGAGAAGGTGAAGGCACTCATTGTGGTTTTTGATGAGTACGTCGAGTACCGGACTGTCAACCACATTGAGATGTTCTTTGGAAAGCTGAACAGACTGAAGAAGATGGAAGAGGAAGTTCTCAAAGGAACAGAGACCAATGATGTTTGGATTGTCGTGCAGCGCAAAGACCTATTTACAGCAAATCAAAGATTCAGTCTGGCCACTCTGCTCCTAGCTGCTAAGAAAGAGAACTTTGATCCGATTGCTCCAACTGCCAGAGATGATGGGGCCGTTATTGCTCAATTAGAGATGGATGTTCATGCTCTTCACTTAGCTGTCCGTTTTCAACGACAGAAGCTCAGTGTATCCACTCCCACAACCAGCCCGGATCATCCATCTGCAAGCAAGACTCTGGCAGAACCTTTCGTTGAGGTTATTCATTCTGATGCAGCAGAACAGATAGCCGAACCAGCAGCGGATCAGCCTGCAGAGCAAATACCAGACCAGACAGCGGAGCAGCCATTGCCTAATGCTCCGTCTGCGACAGATGATGAACCATTGAATGTCTTGTTGGACTCTCCAACAACATCTATTCCTCTGGGGTCATCAGTCTCCCTCGTTCAAATCAGTCCAACAGAAGACCTTGCAACAGTTGGCGCTCCAGAATTCGTCGACCCGGATCTGGTGGTGTCCACCGTTGTTGCAGCTCTCCAGATTGAGGAGCCCTCCAGACCAAGCACTCCTCCAATCCACTTAGATGAAGATATGGCTTTCATTCAAACATTTTCTTCGGATCTGGTCACCTTGATCAGGTCCAAAAGTCACCAAGTTGCTGTATCTTCCCTTGTCCCGTTTGCTGAAGACGATGAACAGGCCTTGTCCTCATCAGATCGCTCTCCCAGCCGACTATCTGATGCACCTCCATCTCTGGCAAGGACCCTTCAGCACTTATCTGACAATTGTCTTTCTCTCTCTCAGCGTGTTCTAGAGGTTCATCAAGGCCAGCGGGTTACATCTCTGGACTTTGATTCATTTAAGGAGAAGATGACAGCCAGTATCGGCAGCCTTCAGCGAGGCATAAATGATCTGTTTTCTCAGCAAGCCACTTATAAGAACAGCCTGAGAAAAGAGCAGATCGAGCTGGCCACTGAAGTCAGAGCATCTGTTGCCAATTCCCTCCGCGCTCAAGACGTTTGTCTTGACGCTATCAGCGCGCAGCTCGCACAAGTTGTTGATTTTCTTCAAGAGATTGCTGCTGACAAAAAGGGGGAAAAGAAGAAAGACTTCAAGCCGCCTCCAACTTCAAGAAGATAGCAGTCTCGTTGATTAAATTTTTAGACTGACTGTATGCGGGATTTTTTTATCAATAAAAATCCTTCTTTATTAAGTCCTTGTTCATTTATTTTGAACTTTAATAAGGCTTAATCGATCCAACTTAATAATGTTCATTTATTTTGAACAAAAAGAAAGTAATCGATCCGAAAGTTTTCGCTTCAGAGTTCTTATCAGACTGGTTAAAAAGACTTAGAAGCTAGGTTTTGTCATCATCAAAAAGGGGGAATTTGTTAGTTCCAGATCTTATCGATGAGATTTTAAAGATGACAAAACATATCAGACCGGATCGAGTGAAATCAGACTGACCAGAACGATCGCCCAAAACAGATCAAGCTGATAAGATGACAAAGCATATCAGACCGGATCGAGGGTAATCAGACTGACCAGATCAATAGCTCAAAATAGAACAAGCTGGTAAGGCATATTATATATCAGACCGGATCGATGGATTTCAGACTGACTAGATCGATGCTTCAGATCGATCTCAATCTTTATCAGATCAGAGCAGTCAAGGATACATAAAGAATGGCTCCTCAGTCCGAATCATTAACGGTTATTTATTGTAGCATTTAATGTTGTAATTAATGCTACAAAGGACCAAAGACTGAAGATTGCCATAAAAGGTAAGAAGACAAAGAAGAGCTTACCTGACAGTCGCCGAAAGTATGAACCAGAACGGCAAGTATCATGAAGAAGAAGACTGAAGCCTACTCAGAGTTTAAGCAGAGTCAAAGTTGCACTTTAAGGGAAATAATGTCGTTGGTACATACAACTATAAAAGGATGCAACAAAAGGAATATAATGACTCTTGCTGATCAATTGAAAAACACACAAGAAAGCAAAAACAACCCAAGCTTACAAGCTCAGAAGCTCTCGAGCTGAAATCATTCTTAAGCACGTTTACTTTGCAACATTTGATCATTTAGGATCACTGTGCGCATCTTGTGTTTTCTGTGTTGAAAAATAGAAGTGAGAAACATATTGTAACTGTCAGACAAAGTGTGTCTGAGCAGATCGAGTGACTAGGAGTTTCAGATTGGTAGTGAGGTAAATCCAGTCTGAATCGGGTTTGTACAACAGGATTGTATAAATCAAAGTCTTCTAGTATAAACCTTCCTTAATTGGAAGAAGGGGAGACGTAGAAGGATTACACCACCTTCGAACTTCCAGAAACATATCCTGTGTATCTTATTTCTGCACTTGTTCTTTCATACTAGCCATCGAGCCGTTCTTACATATACAAGAACAGACCGTTCCGCACTTATACTTTCAGTGGTCTGTTCTGTACAAGAACTGAGTAAGAAACAAATTTCTTTCACTAATCCGAAAGAAATCACAAAGGATTAATTTTTAGAAGGAGTGTTCATTCACCCCCCCTCTAAACACTCCGAACCGTGCATCAATTCACATTTTTTTCTATCGGTGCATGTGATTTCACATGCACTGGTAGACCATTAGTTGTATTTATCAGCATATGATGCTTGAATAAATCTTTTATAATGATTTTATTTGATATGTACTAACGATGAATGTAAATACACAAGCATTAATTCACAGTTGGTTTCTATTGGTGCATGTGTATAATACGTGCACCGATATAAAACAGTTGCATTTATCCAACATGTAATAGTTGACATTTGTTTCTATCGGTGCATGTGATATACATGCACCGATAGTTCATTAATTGCATTTATCCAACTTGCGAGGCTTGAATATATATTTTATAATGATTTTATTTGATATGTACTAACAATGCATGTAAATACACAAGCATTAATTCACATTTTATTTTTTTATCGGTGCATGTATTTACATGCACCGATAAAAAACACAGTTGCATTTATCCAACATGTACAAGTTGAATCTATCGGTGCATGAACAAATTGAGACAATTTGTATTTGTCTTCGGTGTACTCACTCCTTATGCTAAAGCATCCTCACTCAGATGGTGCATATTAATTACATGTATTAACACCGCATTAACATGCTCTGACAGACTATCTACATGCACCGATGAACTCAATTTATTAAATTCATTGTTTTAGTTTTTTAACTAACATTAAATTTTCTCTCGGTTACACCTCCATCATCACCAATCTCAGAAGAAATTACAAAGAAATGGAATAAACAAACCACATATCGGGCCAACCTACAGGCAGTTATAACAGAGATAAAGACAACTTGAACTCAGTCAAGTTCACATCACAGTGCTAATGAAGACACCGTTCTGGCCTTTACTGAACTCCATTTTTTCCAACATAATTGTCCTCGATCATTGCAAAAAGCGTGACATGTTGGTAAAAGACATCATTGGCTGCTTCAACAGAAAATCTCAAGATTTCACATTCGGAGAATATACAATGAAAATCAGGACAAATGACGTGCGTATACTCTTTGGAATAAGAGATGGTAAATAAGACATTGATATGAAGCTTCAGGATTACAAACGTACGGAATTCCTATATAGGTGCTTTCCAGAAAAGAAAGGAGATAAAAAGGACATAAGGATGAGCAAGAGTTTAATCTACAAAAAATTGAAAATAAAGGCACAAAGCAACATTGATACTGATGTCAATGACGTTGCTTGTTTGGTGACTCTATACATTCTTGCAGCCTTTTTCATATCAACAAAATCATCGAACATTCCATGGGCGTACACATCGGTTGTTGAGGACCTGGACATGATTTGCAGCTATGATTGGTCCAAACACATATTGAATACATTGCTCAACATCCTGATGCAGCCTGACTCTGAAAAACACTCCGGTTGTGTTCTATTACTACCTGTAAGAAGCCTTTATAATGAATCTTTAAACAACAATTATTTCTTCATGTTTTTATAATAACATCGATTCTATATACTTTGCAGTATTGGTTATGTGAGAGGACAGAGCTCATAAATCCAGTCCAGCCCAACCTTATCCCAAGGTTCCTTAAGTGGAATCTTGAGGATTTTTACAAAAGGATTCAAAACATTGGCATCAAAGAGCTCACCCGTGATTATGTAAGTTTCTTGTACATTCAATTTAACTATGTTGGTGCATGCATGCAATTTAACTTGTGCTGGTGCATGCAATTTAAGTAGACTGGTGCATGCAATTTAAGTAGACTGGTGCATGCAATTTAACTTATGCTGGTGCATGCAATTTAACTATGCTGGTTCATGCAATTTAAGTAGACTGGTGCATGCAATTTATCTATGCTGGTGCTGTGGTGCATGCAATTTAACTACACTGGTGCATGCAATTTAACTTATGTTGGTGCATGCAATTTAACTTGTGCTGGTGCATGCAATTTAACTTGTGCTGGTGCATGTAATTTAACTATACTGGTGTATGCAATTTAACTATACTGGAGTATGCAATTAAAGTAGACTGGTGCATGTGATATCACATGCACCAGTCTACTTAGTTGCAATTATATAACATGCGATGCTTAATCTTTATAATGATTTTACTTGATATATACTAACGATGCATGCAAATACACAAACATAAAACAAAGTTACATTTATCCAACATGAACAACTTGAATCAATCGGTGCATGTAAATACACATGCACCAATTCACATTTTTTTTTCTATTGGTGCATGTGATTTCACATGCACCTGTAGATCACTAGTTGCATTTATCCAACATGTGAGGCTTGAATAAATATTTTATAATGATTTTACTTGATATGTACTAACGATGCATGTAAATACACAAGCATTAATTATCATTTTATTTATATCGATGCATGTGATGTACATGCACTATAGTTCATTAGGTGCATGCAATGAAACTATGCTGGTGCATGCAATTTAACTAGACTTGCTACAATTCAATTGCAGATAGTAAAAAAACCTCTGCAAGTTTCTGTTGAAGAAGATGAAATGCTGAAAAAGCCCATTGCTTTGCTACAGAATCCCCAATGACATATCAACTTCCCGATTTGAATGCAAACATAATATTCTCACTTGAAACACAAAAAACAGCTGAATATTTGACAACAGTGGACTCCACCATTGCCGGAGTCCTCATGGAACTGAAGCAACAAAGTATAGAGGAAAAAATATTCAATGATGAAAACATTGAAATGGAGGGCAATATGGTGGATGTAGCTATTGACGAGGAACTAGCCCAGAACAAAGAAAATGTCGCCAATCTATCTGAAGAAATGAATGAACTTGATGCCACACAAGCCCAAGAAATTCTTCAAGCTGCATTACTTGTAACAGAGATTGAAGAAATGAAGGCCACACTCATGACAAAGGATAATGAAATAACAGAACTGAAGAACATTGTTGATTCCTTTTATCATGAGCAAGAAACAATTCCAACACCGCAAATTTTTGAATATGCGGAACCAACAACCCAGCTGGAAGAAACAAAAACAAATCTTTTTCTGAGAGACGAGCAAATGAAAGAAATTAAAGACAATTACGAAGAAATGAAAAAAAAGAAAGAAAGATGAGCTCGAAACTATAATAACACAGCTCTATGCGGACCTTAAAAGGGTAAATGAAGAGAATAATTCATTGAAAAATGAGTTTCTCAATGTCAAAGCTGTCTGCTTCATCATTAATGAATAATAAGAACAGATCTTTAAAGAAAAGCAAGAACAAACATCCCTTGTCAAGAGGATCAAGAAAAGGGTGGACATACAGCAAAAAATGGAGATGGACCACACATACCCTGATAAGAGGAAGGCAAAGAGGACCAAGAAAAACGACGAAGAGGGAGAAAAAAGTATGCAGAAGTGGAATCAATACAAAGTCTGAAAGACAAAGGTACAACTAATGATCCCATAGATCTAGAGCTGAGAGATGATGATTTCGTCAGCGACAATAAACAAAAAGGGAGGCGAAAAAGATAATGGACTGCTCAAGTTCAAAACCACAATGCCTGCCATGGAGCTCTTAACAGCAGATGAAAAGTCTTACATAATGAATATAAAACAAGACACATGGAAAATGGTAAGTCTAATTTAATTAAACAACACTTCCTTGACACTGACTCTTCAACTGTGTGCAGGGGACTTATCTGGAAAGACAAATTCACAACAGAAAGTTAATTGTATCGGATATTGCTGAAATCCTTCACAATGTACCTCTTACCAACGATGTAAGTCAATTGCATTATACTTTTATAATGATTTTGCTTGATATACCAACATTAATTCACATTTGGTTTCAATCGGTGCATGTAAATAACATGCAAATATTCACATTTTTTTTCGAGCGGTGCATGTGAAATCATATGCGCCGATAGACCTTTAGTTGCAATTATATAACATGCAATGCTTGAATAAATCTTTTATGATGATTTTACTTTATATTTATTAATGATGCATCTAAATACACAAGCATAAAACAAAGTTGCATTTATACAACATGAACAACTTGAATCAACCGGTGCATGTAAATAACATGTACCAATTCACATTTTTTGTATCGGAGCATGTGATTTCACATGCATTGGTAGACCATTAGTTGCATTTATCCAAGATGCGAGGCTTGAATATATCTTTTATAATGATTTTACTTGTGTACTAACGATGCATATAAATACACAAGCATTAATTATAATTTTGTTTCTATCGGTGCATGTGATATACATGCACTGATAGTTCATTAATTGCATTTATCCAATATGCGAGGCTTGAATATATCTTTTATAATTATTTTACTTGATATGTACTAACGATGCATGTAAATACTCTGATAAAAATAATGATGCATGTAAATACACATGCATTAATTCACATTTTGTTTCTATCTGTGCATGTATTTCACATGCACCGATATAAACACAGTTGCATTTATCCAACATGTACAACTTGAATCTGTCGGTGCATGTAAATACACATGCACCGACATAACATTAGGTGTATGTCTCGCACATAACTACTATACATATCTATGAAACTGATTGATCATTACTTACAGATTATTGACTGTTGGGCGATTATTGTAAATAACCACATTGCCAAGACCGAAAAAAAGAAGATAGCCTATGTGTTTAACAACATGTGTTGGGTAATAAAACTCAACTATTAAATATTTTTTTCTCATTAAACAAAGTTCACTCATACCATTCAACTTTGGATATGCGTATATCATGCATGTATTTCATACAAATTCGCAGTAATACGCATCACTGATATCACTAGGAAGCTACTACAAAGACTCAGCAGAAAACAACATTGATAAATTCCTACTAGAGGCAATGTCATATAGGTTTTTGGTTTTTCCAATAAACACACCAGGCAAAGAAGACCACTTAAAAACACCAAGATACCACTGGACACTACTTGTCTTTGATATTCAGTCAGTTTGGACTCATTACAATTCAATAAGGTCACGAATTGATAGGGAGACAGATTATTACTTTGAAAAGGCCAAATTGCTGGTAAGGTTTACTTTAAATACACTTATTTTTTTAAAATTCAATACTTTTTATAAAATTAACCAGTTGATAACAATACTTCTTCCAATATATAGAAAGTCTACGTTGAAGAGAAAATGAAGAAAATCATTCAGGAGTCTCCCATTTCAGCAAGCATCACCTACAGTCCAAGTGAAGATACATACGAAATCAGAACATTCAAAGAAGCAATGCAACAAAAGTCTTTCTCGGCAGACTGTGCCGTGTTTGTTTGCATGAACATGGATAGATTATGAGAGGACAGGAAGTGCACAAGCATTCAAATGTAGATATAAATAGTATTTATAGAGCAAAAATGGTGAAAGTCATCCTCCAAAATGTATAAGACAACGATTAATACTTTGTTGTTGATATATTTTGTATTGTAAATGTATAATTTTGTAAACAAACAATCTTTTGTTCTTGAATAACTGTATAGACTCATGTTGGTGTTTTAGTTGGTTAATGATGAACTGGACAAAATTGAATCCTACAAGTGCACTTTGTTTAAATTTTATTGTGTGTGTCCCTTCGCATGCACCGAATGTGTGATGCCCCGAAATTGATTATATGCAATTTTGGCTTTAATGATGGTTATATGATGAATTATGTTGGTAATTGATTTATGTGATGGATAATGAAGTGTTAAAATGATTTAATTATATTGATTGTGAGGAAAGCATGATTTAGTGGAAGTTTAATGCATTTTTGTAAATGCTTTTAAAATACCATGTTGGGGTGTTTTATACATCATGATAACTTTGGGGTATAATTTTAATATTAACCTTATAACCCCCCTTTTTCCACTATACCCACTTACTTTACCAATCACTTTTAAAATCCCCAATTCATTCCTCAACCCTAACCCATCTCCCATTTTCGAAATTCACCAAGGAAGGAGAAGGAAAGCTTCACAAAACATTTGTTTGTGTGATCTTTGTTAAGATTTGGAGCCTACAAGAGGTATGGAACCTTCCTAAAGTTTTTATGATGTTTGGTTTTGAAATGGGATGATTTTGAAGTGATTTATGTGGGTTTGTTTTGGGTGTATGTTGCATGTTGTTGGGGTATGATTTTTGAAGTGTTTTATGTGGGTTTTAGTTGGTTATGATGTTGTTGTTGTTGTAGGAAAGTTTGGTTTTGAAAGGTATGAGGATGAACTTTGAAAATGCACGAAAATGGTGATAAATCGCGCACCAACAGGTGGCGATCGATCGCCCTGAATCAGGCGATCGATCGCCGAAGGCCAGTAGCCATTTCGCGTAACAGGCGATCGATCGCCTCAAATGAAGCGATCGATCGCCGCAAGGCAAAAAGTGAGGCGATCGATTGCCTTAGGTAGCGATCGATCGCCACTGTTTAAAAAGTGGGAAATGATGATTTTTGTTGAATTTTTGGTATTTGGCTATTGTTTAGCTTCTAATATCAATTTGTATGGTTATGTAGAACCATCCCAGGTACCCACAACTTCACGGAGATAAAGTTCTACAACTTCTCCATTTTTTGGAATTAAGGTACGTAAGAAGCGTACGTGCATCGGACGGTAACACACTCCTAAACTATGACTATGCATTGATTGCATAATTATTCATGATGTCTATGATGATGATTATGATAAGTAAGTTTATGATGATGATGTTATGGTAAATGAAGATGATATGACGTTACGATGATGATTAAGAAAAGATGATGATGTCTATATGACGATGATGCTTATAAGATGATGATGTTTATAAGATGATGATGTCTATGATATGATGATGATGAAGTATGTTTAACTATGTTATTAAGAATGGTTGAATGTCCGGTGGTTATTATGGGCAAGCGAGGAAGGTGCTTGCCCTCACATAACTAGCGAGGGGATACATCCGCTATCAAGGCGTAGCGAGGGGTATCATATTCCGCTAAGCGAGGACATACATCCTCTATCAAGGCGTAGCGAGGGGTATCACAATTCCGCTTTATGTCGAGCGAGGGGGCCAATTGTGCCGCTGTCATAATAGAACCAGGATAGTCCCATTTCTAATTAACATTGTTGATTACGAGCATATAAGTGAAGTACGATTTTAATCATTTATGTCAAGAACTAATGATTACATGTATGATTATGAAGCAGGGACAACCAAAGAGGGTTAATACGATTAACCAGGAAGTGTATGTTACAAATTACTTGCATGCATTTATTTATATGCCATTACCTTATGATGTTAAGTAACGATGTATATGCTCATGATGGGTTGTTCCTGTAGGTACACTTTTGGACTAAAGGACTAAGGGCCGGGTTGAGGCAGTGAGCTATGAGGAGCATGAAAGAAGTTAGGATACAGGATTTTTGGATAGTCTCTACTCTAGGAGTAGTATAATTCTACCGCCTTAACATTCATTTTTGAGAATGTAATTAATTAAGTTTGAAATTTCATTTTTGGCCTGTAATCTTATTAGCTCAAAGCTACAACCGGTGCCCTAAGAGGTTATAAATGCATGTTTAGTCCCTAATATGTTATTAATATGATGTTAAGGTAGGAAACCCTACATTAGTGGTATCAGAGCAGTGGTTAGATAACTCGGGAATGAGTGAAGGGTAGCCTTAGCAATAAGTTAGCTAGATGCTCACTTTTAAACATGTTTTGTGTATAAGTTGCATATGAAGTATATGATGTTACACTAACGTGTTTTGTTTCACTAACGATGTATTATAGAACTGCTTTTGGGTATTGTTGGTAACCCTTGTCTTGCAGTATGGCAGCAAATGTAGAAGTGGGCGATGCTGTGAGCGTTAATGCAAGTGTTGGACGTACGAATCCCCTACCTCCGCCAGCTTTCGGCGAAGAACCGTCTGAACAACAGTTGTTGCCTTGGGAACTGAGCTTGACTCAATTTCTTGCATACCGACCTCCGACATTTGAAGGAACTGAGACAGGGGAACAGACAGAGGAGTGGTTGGAAAGAATAGAGCAAATATTTGTGGCGGCTCCTTGTGCTAAGACAGCCTGGATCAGACTAGCGGAGTTCCAATTGGCCAAGAAGGCGCTGATGTGGTGGAAGACCACAGTAGTAGAGCAAGAGGCTCAAGGTCATGAAATTAATTGGAAGCTGTTCAGAACTCGGTTTCTGACCCGCTATTTCTCAGCTGCTGCACGATAGGCCAAGGAAGATGAATTCACTAACCTCAAGCAAGGTAATATGCCTGTATCAGATTATGCTCTCTAGTACTGTTCCTTGCTCAGATATGTACCTCACATTGCTGCAAGCACTCAAGCGAAGATGAGGAACTTCATGAAGGGCTTGAGGCCTGAGCTGTATGACAGGGTGATCACTTATGGCCCTGCTTGCTTTGACGACGCACTTTCTAGGGCTGAGCTAGCCGAGCTGGGAGTTGGTGCATACCCTGACGCTGTGCCACCTCCAGCACCCCCTCAGAAATCCACTTCTGATAATTTGAGGCCGAGGGGTGATCAGTTCAAGCCAAGGGGGAATACTTCGGCTTCGAGATTCAGTGGTAAGAGGCCCGAGACTCGTTGGAAAGGAAACCGTAAGAATGACACCCCATCAGGAAGAGGACAGTCTCAGGGAAGCAGGTTTGGGATGGTCCAGTGCTCTCTTTGCGGGCAACCACATATGACAAAAGATTGCGTAGGATGTTATGTTTATGGCGAAAAAGGTCACTTCGCTCGGCAGTGTCCCAACAGGGGAAGGCAACCGAACTCTGCAGGGAGGCCTGCGGACAGAGCAGCACAGCACAGCACAGCACAGACCACCTTTTGCACCGAGGCAGTATGGAGGTCAGCCCATGGGCCACCTCAAGGGCAAGTCTATGCATTGACGAGGGAGCAGGCTACAGCAGCTCCGGAGGAGGTTATAGCGGGTACGTGTCTTTTATTTACGCACCCTGCTTTTATATTGATCGACATAGGTGCATCACACTCTTTCGTGTCGACAAGTTTTGTGGAAAGGCACCACATATGCACTTCTCCGTCGCCCACGCCTCTTATAGTCTCGACCCCCGCTGGAAGAAGTATGATTACTGATCAGATTGTCTATGATGGCCTCATTTATTTTGAGGATAATGAGCTAAGGTCAGATTTGATTGTCCTGGGGATGTCGGACTTTGACTGCATTGTAGGCATTGACGTTCTGAACAGGTATCAGGCAGTTGTGAACTGCAGGCAAAGGACTGTCCGATTCAGGTCTGATATGGGAGTCCAGTGGACATTCTTTGGGGATGGTTCTCGTTCTAAGATCCCATTGATATCTGCTGTCAAGATGGCACAGTTGTTGGAACGGGGCCATACATGATATCTCATCTATGCTGTTGATGTTACTGAGAAGAGGGAAGAATTAAAAGTTGAGGATGTGCCCGTAGTGGCGGAGTATCCTGATGTCTTTCCGGAAGAGATTCCCGGATTCCCACCGACGAGAGAGGTCGAGTTTGGGATTGAGTTACTACCGGGGACGTCTGCCATTTCTCGTGCCCCATATAGGATGGTACCAGCGGAGCTAAGGGAGTTAAAGATTCAGTTGCAAGAGCTCCTTGATAAGGGCTATATACGCCCTAGCGTATCGCCCTGGGTGCGCCAGTTTTGTTTGTTAAGAAGAAAGATGGTTCGATGCGGCTGTGCATCGATTACAGACAATTGAACAAAGCCACAGTGAAGAATAAGTATCCACTTCCGAGGATCGACGATTTGTTTGATCAGTTACAAGGTACGAGACTCTACAGTAAGATCGATCTGAGGTCGGGGTACCATCAGATTCGAGTAAGAGAAGATGATGTTCAGAAGACAGCCTTCATGACTAGATATGGGCACTATGAATTCCTAGTCATGCCTTTTGGAGTGACGAATGCCCCAGCTGTTTTTATGAGCCTGATGAACAAGGTGTTCCAACCGTATTTGGATCAGTTCGTCATTGTTTTCATTGACGATATACTCATTTACTCCCGGACCGAAGAAGATCATGTAAGGCACTTGAGGACAGTACTTCAGATCCTTAGGAATCATCAATTGTATGCAAAGCTCAGTAAGTGCGAGTTCTGGTTGAGCAGTGTAGTGTTCTTGGGTCATGTTATATCTAGCAACGGGATATCTGTAGACCCCAGGAAGGTTGAAGCTGTGATGGAGTGGGCTGCACCCACTTCTGTACCCGAGATACGGAGCTTCCTTGGCTTAGCAGGTTATTACCGACGTTTTGTCGAGGGATTTTCTAAGATCGCTAAGCCGCTGACACAGCTGACTCAGAAAGGAGTCCCATTCTTTTGGTCCGAAGCTTGTGAGGAAAGCTTCCAAGAATTGAAGTGTCGTTTGACGACAGCGCCAGTGTTGGTGATTCCTTCTGAGAATAAGAGGTTCACCTTGTACACAGACGCATCATTGCAGGGTTTGGGCTGTGTATTGATGCAGGAGAAGCACGTGGTGGCTTATGCTTCGAGGCAGTTGAAGCCTCATGAGACCAGATACCCAGTTCATGATCTGGAACTGGCAGCCATAATTTTTGCCTTGAAGATTGGCGGCATTATCTCTATGGTACTTCGTTTACCATCTATACGGACCATAAGAGTTTGAAGTTCTTATTCACCCAAGCGGAACTGAATATGAGGCAAAGAAGATGGATGGATTTACTCAAGGATTATGATTGTGAGATTGAGTACCATCCTGGTAAAGCAAATTTGATAGCAGATGCCTTAAGTCGGAAAGTGAAGAGTACTGCTGAGGATGCTATGTGTTTGTCGGCTTTGATGACTTCTTACTGCCATCTGGGCTATGATTTTGTTGTGGACACGTCGCCGGTGCGAGTGTCAACCTTGTTGGTTGAGCCAGACATATTTGAAGCTATCAGGAAAGCCCAGAGGTCGGATGATGAGGTTCAAAGATGGTCATTGATAGTACTTCAAGGACAGCCATCAAAGTTCAGAGTGGCAGAAGATGATTCCTTGAGACTGGGCAACCGATGGGTAGTCCCAGATACACCAGAGTTGCGTAGAGGAATGTTGGAGCGAGCTCATAGTAGTCGATTCAGTATCCACCCAGGAGGAAGGAAGATGTATAAGGACCTATGTGGCTAGTTTTGGTGGAGACGGATGAAGCGTGATGTGATCGCTTTTGTTAAGAAATGTTTGATCTGCCAGCAAGTAAAAGCAGAGAGGTAGAGGCCTGGTGGCGAGCTGAAGAGCTTAGAGGTACCCCAATGGAAGTGGGAACACATATCTATGGACTTCGTGACCCACTTGCCAAGGACGGCCTCTGGATTTGATGCGATCTGGGTGATCGTGGATAGGCTAACGAAGGTAGCTCACTTCATCCCCTACTGTATGACATTCACATACCTAAAGATGGCCCAATTATATGTACGGGATGTAGTGAGGTTGCATGGGGTTCCAGTCTCGATTGTGTCTGACAGAGACCCAAGGTTTACTTCACATTTCTGGGAGGGTCTCCAGGCAGCTTTCGGCACAGAAGTGAGACTGAGTACAACTTATCACCCTCAGACAGATGGCCAAACAGAGCGTACCATTCAGACGCTCGAAGACATGTTGAGGGCATGTGTTTTGGAGTTTGATACTCCATGGCAGGATGCAGTTCCATTGGTGGAGTTCTCCTATAATAACAGCTATCAGGCGACCATTCAAATGGCCCCTTTTGAAGCTCTTTACGGACAACAATGTAGGTCACAGCTGTATTGGGAGGACTTGACTAGTAAAGCGGTCGGAGGACCGGATATGATTAAGGATATGGAAGAAAAGATCAAGATGATACGCCAAAAGATGAAAGCGGCCCAGGATAGGCAAGCAGCCTATGCCAATAAGCGACGGCGACCGCTAGAATTCCAGGTAGGAGACAGGGTCTTCTTGAAAATCTAACCCTTCAAAGGCGTAGTTCATTTTGGTATGCGGGGGAAGTTATCCCCGAGGTATGTTGGTCCATATGAAGTATTGCAGCGTATCGGTACTTTGGCCTACCGTTTGGCTCTATCGCCGTCTCTATCTGGTATTCATGATGTCTTTCATGTCTCTATGTTGCGAAAGTATGAGCCAGATCCGTCTCATGTATTACAGCCTACTGAAGTGCAGTTGGACTCAGATGAATCCTACGTTGAACGACCGGTCAGAATTCTGGATCGTGAGGATCGCAGATTACGAAGCAAGATTATACCGATGGTCAAAGTTCAGTGGGATCGTCGGGGTGTCGAGGAGGCTACGTGGGAGACGGAACGGTATATGATGCAGCATTACCCGGAACTATTTTCTGATATGATTTATGTTTAGTTTCATTTTGGGTAAGTGCGTGCGATTTCGAGGACGAAATCTTATAAGTAGGGGAGTAATGTGATGCCCCGAAATTGATTATATGCAATTTTGGCTTTAATGATGGTTATATGATGAGTTATGTTGGTAATTGATTTATGTGATGGATAATGAAGTGTTAACATGATTTAATTATATTGATTGTCAATTATGAGGAAAGCATGATTTAGTGGAAGTTTAATGCATTTTTGTAAATGCTTTTAAAATACCATGTTGGGGTGTTTTATACATCATGTTAACTTTGGGGTATAATTTTAATATTAACCTTATAACCCCCCATTTTTCCACTATACCCACTTACTTTACCAATCACTTTTAAAATCCCCAATTCATTCCTCAACCCTAACCCATCTCCCATTTTCGAAATTCACCAAGGAAGGAGAAGGAAAGCTTCACAAAACCTTTGTTTGTGTGATCTTTGTTAAGATTTGGAGCCTACAAGAGGTATGGAACCCTTTCTAAAGTTTTTATGATGTTTGGTTTTGAAATGGGATGATTTTGAAGTGATTTATGTGGGTTTGTTTTGGGTGTATGTTGCATGTTGTTGGGGTATGATTTTTGAAGTGTTTTATGTGGGTTTTAGTGGGTTATGATGTTGTTGTTGTTGTAGGAAAGTTTGGTTTTGAAAGGTATGAGGATTGTGATGACCAGGGATTATAGGTGTTAATCCCGGAGTATTAATAATCCCTAAAGTGGTTTTACGTGGCAAGGTGGGTTTAATCGAGGTATTGGGCCTTCTGGGCTCGTTTATTTGGGTAGTTGGGATCGTTGGATCCAGAGGTTGAGATTGTATTCACATTACGGTGTAAAACCTAAGAGTTGGGTTTTTAATGTGTCTCGGGATCTCGGGTGCTGGGTGAGCACCGGTAGGGGATTTTGGAGTTAGAGAGAGAGTTTTTGAAAACAGATGATTTTTAAGGAATCATGATGTATTTGTGGGGCTATTAATTTTTCGGGGTATTTTTGCTATAAATACCAATTGAACCCAAAATTTGTCATAAATTTCATTTCAGCCCCCAACTCCTCCTCTCTCCCGCGCGCGACCCCTTTCCCGATCTCCCCTGCCTCCGCGCGCAAAAGCGGTGCGCCCGCCGCCGTCCGGCCGCCGCTCGCCGCGTGCGACCTATCACCGTCTTCGTCTCGACGAGGCGCTTCTTTCCCCTCCATCAATTCGAGGTTTCGTCGCGTCCTGGAGTCGAATTTGGCAGAAAGGCGTCGATCCCCAAAAGTTAGGGTTCATCGATTTTGAACGATTTTGCTTCCGATTTTCGTTGGGTAATCTCCCTTACCCCTTGTTCGTCTTTTTCGTGTATTTCCATGCCTTTATTGTGATTTTTTTGGTTCGAATTTCTGTTCGAATTTTAGGGCTTGGATTTCGAAATTTGGGGGTTTTTGGCAGGGGTATTATTTCGTGCAATTGATCGATTATTGCATGTTTTAAGAGTATTATGATGCTTGATTGAGATCGAATTGAGAAGCTTTGGTTCGAATTTGAAGAATTTTAAGAGTTGGGATTTAAAGGCTTGTTTGGGTTCGAATTTAATGGTGTTGAGTTCGAAAATGGGGAGTTTTTGTCAAGGGATGTTGATTCTTGCTTGGTTAGCTTAATTGACATTTTAGATGAATTATGGTATTTTATTGGGTTCGAAATTGTGAGATTAAGGTTCGATTTTGTAGGGCATTCTTGAACAAATTTCGATTGTCTCATTTATTTCCTTCCCTGCATGTACCCTGCCCCGGGTCTTTTAAGAGGATAATTGTCGTGTATTGACAATGTTGTGAGGGATATGGGTGTGCTTGAGCATAGGTTACATGTTCGTAAATAATGGTGAATTGTTTATCGTGTTAGCACATCATTCCTCGGGGCATGGAACTCGAGCAAGGCTTGGCTCGGACTTCGGAGATTTAAGGTACGTGCGACGTACGAGCATTACTATATATATGTGAAATGCATAAGGTGTTTTTGATTGCATTGAATGTTTTGCGTATGGTTATACATATATGTTGATATAGCCAAGGAATGACCCAAATCTTGATATCGCCGCTTGTAGCGTGCGTGACACTAGAGTAGGATGACTCTTACATGATATATGGGTTACTGGGTTTATATGACTATATTATGAGACATTTGAGATGTCTAGGTTTGTAGAATCATGCATTCTTCGTAAGACATTTGAGATGTCTAGGTTCGTAGAATCGTGTATTCATTATGAGACATTTGAGATGTCTAGGTTCATAGACTCATGTTTTCATTATAAGACATATGAGATGTCTAAGTATAATGGAAAGCAAGGTTATGAAATCAATATTTGATATTGATATATCTATTTTTGCATGTATATGAACTTGGAATCATTCATTCTTGATATTTGAGAATCAGGCATGCGATGTGTAAATCAATGTGTTGATTTACTGATTTATGAGATTTGATGAGTTTGATGTTGTGAGAACAGGGACAGTACACGGAATCCCGGATGAGGATGTTGCCATCCAGGGAGTATCATTTAAATTCATTAGTATTTACTTGCGTTGTAAATTATGAATTTCATTATTATGATTATGGGATTTTGTGTATTGGTATGCTCACCCCGTTGGGGGCTGTCTCTGTTGGGACAGGTGGACAGGTACATCGATGGCTATGGAGCTGAGCTCGAGCTGTTGATTTGAGGTACTCCCAGGATCGTGGTACCAGGGCTTGATGGAGCACGGTATCGTATAGAGTACCTATATATACACCTGAGGATTTATACATATTCATGATGCTCGCATGTGAGCACGATTATACTTGTATATGGATTGTATATAAAGGCATGAGCCTTTCTCTCTTTCATTTAAGGTTGCATGCAATTAGGTTGAATTGCTAGAATGATATGAGAGTCATTGGTGTATTATGTGGGTGTTGGAACCCACTTTTGTTGACATATGTGTGGTGTCTTCCCTGGCTGGGAATCTACTTGTATTACTGCTTTCTGTTGAGTATTATGTGTTCCCTGGCCGGGAATTTTGTTATGTGTTGTACTCTTTTTTTTTTTGGGATAGCTCTATTTATGGGGAGACTCTGCCCAAATTTTTATAAAAGTTTACAATGTGAAAAGTGGCACCAAGGGGTTGGTAAAAGGGCAAACATATGAGTCTTTCATTGACAGGCAATGATTAAGTATCATCAGAGCTTCCCGATTGACATTTATAGAAAGCATGTACCACACATAGTGGTTAATACACTAATCAAGGTTTAAGGGCTTGGGGTCCTTACATTAGTGGTATCAGAGCAGTGGTTGCTCATTGGGGCTGTTAAGGGCCTAGGAAGTTATTGATAGCACATATTTATGCATGATGGCATTAATGTTGTATGACATAACACATTGTTTATGTGCTCTTATGATATGAAAAGTGGTATTGCTAACCATTGTGGTTGCAGGAATCGTGTGGAACACGATAGGATGACATTTATGGGGATGTCTGGCACTCCGTGTGTTATGTGCCAAGGAAGCTGGTTTTAAGAAAATCAGATAAAGGGATATTTCCGAGGTAACATGTATTTTACGTTGTCTTGTTGACACATGATGAATGCAAAGTGGTGCATTGAGGTTATGATATATGTTATTGTGCATTGTTTTTGCATATGCATGTCTTGAGTCAAAGTTATCTTAGTAAGGATTTTAATGGCTTATGCTAAAGTCCATATGAAGCGATGAAGAGTCCCGCTTATATGGAGTAGCAACGCTAAAGTCCATTGGAAGCGATGAAGAGTTCCGCTTACATGGAGTAGCAACGCTAAAGTCCAGTGGAAGCGAGGAAGAATTCCGCTTTCCTGGAGTAGCAAGAAGCATTAAAATGTACTAATGATAAGGGCTCAGGATGAAATAAGGATTTAAAGAAGGATATCATGACATTTATTTGTGAAACCATACATTCTCATAATGTGTTTTTATTATGAATTGAATGTGGATGCATAGCGTATATGGCTATTGTTGTTAACCCTGATGGTTGCAGGTTACAGGAAATATGGAGTATAAAAAGGAATGATGATTATACATTCCAGGAGTCCTGCTTATGACAGTGAGAATTTTTATACTTATGCTTGACCGCTAAAAATGTGGAGCGGGCGGGGATGCTCGCTTGCACATGGAGGCGGGGTATTCCATACGAAGCGAGGATGATATACCGCTTGTATGAAGAAGCTTATGCTTGTACCGCTAAAAATGTGGAGCGGGCGGGGATGCTCGCTTGCACATGGAGGCGGGGTATGCCATACGAAGCGAGGATGAGATACCGCTTGTATGAAGAAGCGAGGATGAGATGCCGCTTGTTAGGATGATGATTCATTCCTTTGTGATGACACGGATGATAGCGGTGATGTGTCCCGCTGTGTCGATTTATATTCATTTCTCTATGAGGACACGGTTTATAGCGATGGTTCATTCCGCTATATCTATTGGCGATGGTTCATTCCGCCAGGTGTATTTATAGCGACGGTTCATTCCGCTATATTGATTGGCGATGGTTCATTCCGCCAGGTGTATTTATAGCGATGGTTCTTTCCGCTATATCTATTGGCGATGGTTCATTCCGCCAGGTGTATTTATAGCGACGGTTCATTCCGCTATATTGATTGGCGATGGTTCATTCCGCCAGGTGTATTTATAGCGATGGTTCATTCCGCTATATTGATTGGCGATGGTTCATTCCGCCAGGTGTATTGGTAGCGATGCCTCTTTCCGCTACTTTGTGGACGATGATTCATGCTCAGGGTATAGCGAGGTTTCATGCCACTTATTATATGATGAGGTGTCATGCCGTCGATTCTATAGCGAGGGATTTTGCCGCTATGTACTCAGCACAGGATTTTTGCCGCCTTCGAGCGATGAGTGCTGATTACGCACTATTATTGTGCGACGGAGACAGGTATGACGCTATATCACTAGCGATGAGGTATGAGATATTGCTATTTTATTTGCTTTATTGTAGCTGGCATGCATTGATATACATGTTTTATTATGCCTATTTTACTAGCATGTTAGTGGATGACATACGCTGATGTACATGTATCGTCACTAGTTGGCAATGTTTTAGATGCCATGAGTTGGCATGTGTCGTCACGGGATGACGATGACGATGGTGTAGGAGATGTCTTATTAGACATGCATCATCGTTACGATGATCGATGCGTTGAGTATACGTATTCAGTGGTATGCCTTGGGTGCCAGTACCGAGCACAAGGTGGTGTGTGCGACACCGATGGACGTGACCCTTATACCGAGCGGGTTGCTCGAGGAATGGTTAGATGCGCTGTACATGTGATTGTACCGCAGCTTACGATTGGGGGATCATTTTACGAGTGGTGATACCCTTGAGGTATGCTCGTTGGAATGGCCTTTGGCCATGTGATTTGACGACAGGAGTAATCATGGAGGAAAGTACTCGCTTTCTGTCGATGTGACATGTGGTGGACATGGTCACACCACCCTTGAGGGTGTAGGATGGGTCCTAAGGGAGTAGGATCAGGTTATGTTAAGTACATAGGGACATTGGAGTGTCCACGGTGTATCGGCATTGAGGAATGTTGGATAAAGACCCACTACTCTATTGAGTTTTTCTCCCATAGTATGTTATACCATGTGGAAACGTCCGTCTTATTGGTAGGTTTGAGGTAAACCTAAAGAGGCAGAGACTAGGTTATCTGCCGCGTGTGTGTAGCACCATGATGGGCTTGCTAGAGCCGTTACACTGCTCGTTGGAACCAAGTTTGGCAAATCGTAAGGTGATACGATGTGGATTGTGGTGGACTCTAGTAGTCACCATGTCATTGAGGTTAAGGTTGTTCATGCCTCGCTGAAACGTGTATACGTTTATGTTTAATCTTGGAGACTTGTCTGGGACAGCTCAGGATGTTGGAGTACCAACAAGAGAGTCATCAGGTTGTTATTGACTCAATCTAAAGGAACCCGTGTATTGGGATACAATGGGTGTTATTGTATCCAGTTTTTCCGAACGATGGTTCGAGACTTGTGGATCTCGAGTTCGATGGCACTTCCCTTGCGAGGAAGGAGGTAGTATTATACCTATTTGGGAATCTTTGAAAGATTCGGTAAGTTGGTACAAGTGGTGTTGATTTTGGGAATCACACCGTGTATTGTTAATCGTCGATTTTCATCCTCCACTGAGTAAGGAATGACTCAGAATTGACGGTTGTGTTTGGGGCTTAGGGATATGTGGTAGATACCCGAGCCGAGTGCATTGAGTATGCATGCGACATCAGTGCTTAGGCAGGTATACCGGTGAGTATACGGATGCCAGTTATTGATTTCCTCTCTGTTAAGCATAGAGTTATGCTATTTTTGGATGGTTAAATCTCTGATGAGAGATATGGAACACCTTGAGATTGGGAATCTCCATGGCACGATGATTGAGGGATAATCGTGAAGTTAGTTGACTCCCTTGAGGAGGGATTTTCTTGTGAGGGTTAAGGTATTTCCCTTGCTAGTGTTTTCTTTCGAGTTATGCGACAGCCTTCCCAAGTTTGGATTGTTAAATCCGAGGATTTTCAAGGGATGGCAGGATTTCGGATTGGTTGAGTGTCGCTGACGACACAAGCGTTGAGGATGCAATGGGTTTATTGCATGCCCCTTAAGAACTTTAAACTCTGCGGAGTCTCGGTTGTTATTTATGATCAGGACGTGATTCTTGGAACATTCGTAGGTGGACATCTTGTGAGATATCTTTTGTTTTAATTTGTGGCCGTGAGTTGCCCAAATTAGGTTGCAATGAGGCGACTACTCCTTCGATGGAGGAAGTTTGAAGTGGAAACCAGGTTTGATATGTGTACACCGTGGTTGTACTAGTGTTTCCTTCGTAACGATGTATGTTAGACATCGTAAGTCATAGTAAAATATCATTGGATGATATCTACGATAGAATCAAGAGCGATTCGAATCCTTGCAGTTTCAGTTGACTAACTGCTTTTGGACTGTTAGCGTTGAGTTGTGCTGACGCTCTTTGACGTTATGATGGATTTGGAAGTCTATTCCACTCCAGAGTTTGACACGAGGTCAACGTTCTTACGGTTGAGGTGTCATTCAGGATGTGTTCGTACTGTTGTATTAGAAACGAAGGATGACTGTCTGATCTACAGTCGTAAGTATCAGTTGTTTCGCAGTCATGAGGGACTGACTTTTGGGATGACCCGCATCGAGGTACGTTTTACCTCTTGGGTGATATGTTGGTTTTGGTATGTCGCTCTGTTTCAGAGTTAGATGAGAGGTAAGTATCCTCGCGTTTATTAATACGATTCTGATATGGTCAAGAATCGAGGTTCTGGCTTCATGTTGTTGTGTAGCCTGGGTGTTACGTGATACACCAGTGCTAATTTCGAGGACGAAATTCTTTTAGTGGGGGATATTGTGATGACCAGGGATTATAGGTGTTAATCCCGGAGTATTAATAATCCCTAAAGTGGTTTTACGTGGCAAGGTGGGTTTAATCGAGGTATTGGGCCTTCTGGGCTCGTTTATTTGGGTAGTTGGGATCGTTGGATCCAGAGGTTGAGATTGTATTCACATTACGGTGTAAAACCTAAGAGTTGGGTTTTTAATGTGTCTCGGGATCTCGGGTGCTGGGTGAGCACCGGTAGGGGATTTTGGAGTTAGAGAGAGAGTTTTTGAAAACAGATGATTTTTAAGGAATCATGATGTATTTGTGGGGCTATTAATTTTTCGGGGTATTTTTGCTATAAATACCAATTGAACCCAAAATTTGTCATAAATTTCATTTCAGCCCCCAACTCCTCCTCTCTCCCGCGCGCGACCCCTTTCCCGATCTCCCCTGCCTCCGCGCGCAAAAGCGGTGCGCCCGCCGCCGTCCGGCCGCCGCTCGCCGCGTGCGACCTATCACCGTCTTCGTCTCGACGAGGCGCTTCTTTCCCCTCCATCAATTCGAGGTTTCGTCGCGTCCTGGAGTCGAATTTGGCAGAAAGGCGTCGATCCCCAAAAGTTAGGGTTCATCGATTTTGAACGATTTTGCTTCCGATTTTCGTTGGGTAATCTCCCTTACCCCTTGTTCGTCTTTTTCGTGTATTTCCATGCCTTTATTGTGATTTTTTTGGTTCGAATTTCTGTTCGAATTTTAGGGCTTGGATTTCGAAATTTGGGGGTTTTTGGCAGGGGTATTATTTCGTGCAATTGATCGATTATTGCATGTTTTAAGAGTATTATGATGCTTGATTGAGATCGAATTGAGAAGCTTTGGTTCGAATTTGAAGAATTTTAAGAGTTGGGATTTAAAGGCTTGTTTGGGTTCGAATTTAATGGTGTTGAGTTCGAAAATGGGGAGTTTTTGTCAAGGGATGTTGATTCTTGCTTGGTTAGCTTAATTGACATTTTAGATGAATTATGGTATTTTATTGGGTTCGAAATTGTGAGATTAAGGTTCGATTTTGTAGGGCATTCTTGAACAAATTTCGATTGTCTCATTTATTTCCTTCCCTGCATGTACCCTGCCCCGGGTCTTTTAAGAGGATAATTGTCGTGTATTGACAATGTTGTGAGGGATATGGGTGTGCTTGAGCATAGGTTACATGTTCGTAAATAATGGTGAATTGTTTATCGTGTTAGCACATCATTCCTCGGGGCATGGAACTCGAGCAAGGCTTGGCTCGGACTTCGGAGATTTAAGGTACGTGCGACGTACGAGCATTACTATATATATGTGAAATGCATAAGGTGTTTTTGATTGCATTGAATGTTTTGCGTATGGTTATACATATATGTTGATATAGCCAAGGAATGACCCAAATCTTGATATCGCCGCTTGTAGCGTGCGTGACACTAGAGTAGGATGACTCTTACATGATATATGGGTTACTGGGTTTATATGACTATATTATGAGACATTTGAGATGTCTAGGTTTGTAGAATCATGCATTCTTCGTAAGACATTTGAGATGTCTAGGTTCGTAGAATCGTGTATTCATTATGAGACATTTGAGATGTCTAGGTTCATAGACTCATGTTTTCATTATAAGACATATGAGATGTCTAAGTATAATGGAAAGCAAGGTTATGAAATCAATATTTGATATTGATATATCTATTTTTGCATGTATATGAACTTGGAATCATTCATTCTTGATATTTGAGAATCAGGCATGCGATGTGTAAATCAATGTGTTGATTTACTGATTTATGAGATTTGATGAGTTTGATGTTGTGAGAACAGGGACAGTACACGGAATCCCGGATGAGGATGTTGCCATCCAGGGAGTATCATTTAAATTCATTAGTATTTACTTGCGTTGTAAATTATGAATTTCATTATTATGATTATGGGATTTTGTGTATTGGTATGCTCACCCCGTTGGGGGCTGTCTCTGTTGGGACAGGTGGACAGGTACATCGATGGCTATGGAGCTGAGCTCGAGCTGTTGATTTGAGGTACTCCCAGGATCGTGGTACCAGGGCTTGATGGAGCACGGTATCGTATAGAGTACCTATATATACACCTGAGGATTTATACATATTCATGATGCTCGCATGTGAGCACGATTATACTTGTATATGGATTGTATATAAAGGCATGAGCCTTTCTCTCTTTCATTTAAGGTTGCATGCAATTAGGTTGAATTGCTAGAATGATATGAGAGTCATTGGTGTATTATGTGGGTGTTGGAACCCACTTTTGTTGACATATGTGTGGTGTCTTCCCTGGCTGGGAATCTACTTGTATTACTGCTTTCTGTTGAGTATTATGTGTTCCCTGGCCGGGAATTTTGTTATGTGTTGTACTCTTTTTTTTTTGGGATAGCTCTATTTATGGGGAGACTCTGCCCAAATTTTTATAAAAGTTTACAATGTGAAAAGTGGCACCAAGGGGTTGGTAAAAGGGCAAACATATGAGTCTTTCATTGACAGGCAATGATTAAGTATCATCAGAGCTTCCCGATTGACATTTATAGAAAGCATGTACCACACATAGTGGTTAATACACTAATCAAGGTTTAAGGGCTTGGGGTCCTTACAAGGATGAACTTTGAAAATGCACGAAAACGGTGATAAATAGCGCACCAACAAGTGGCGATCGATCGCCCTGAATCAGACGATCGATCGCCGAAGGCCAGTAGCCATTTCGCGTAGCAGGCGATCGATCGCCTCAAATGAAGCGATCTCGATCGCCGCAAGGCAAAAAGTGAGGCGATTGATTGCCTCAGGTAGTGATCGATCGCCACTGTTTAAAAAGTGGGAAATGATGATTTTTTTTGAATTTTTGGTATTTGGCTATTGTTTAGCTTCTAATATCAATTTGTATGGTTATGTAGAACCATCCCAGGTACCCACAACTTCACGGAGATAAAGTTCTACAACTTCTCCATTTTTTGGAATTAAGGTACGTAAGAAGCGTACGGGCATCGGACGGTAACACACTCCTAAACTATGACTATGCATTGCTTGCATAATTATTCATGATGTCTATGATGATGATTATGATAAGTAAGTTTATGATGATGATGTTATGGTAAATGAAGATGATATGACGTTACGATGATGATTAAGATAAGATGATGATGTCTATATGACGATGATGCTTATAAGATGATGATGTTTATAAGATGATGATGTCTATGATATGATGATGATGATGTATGTTTAACTATGTTATTAAGAATGGTTGAATGTCCGGTGGTTATTATGGGCAAGCGAGGAAGGTGCTTGCCGCTCACATAACTAGCGAGGGGATACATCCGCTATCAAGGCGTAGCGAGGGGTATCATATTCCGCTAAGCGAGGAGATACATCCGCTATCAAGGCGTAGTGAGGGGTATCACAATTCCGCTTTATGTCGAGCGAGTGGGCCAATTGTGCCGCTGTCATAATAGAACCAGGATAGTCCCATTTCTAATTAACATTGTTGATTACGAGCATATAAGTGAAGTACGATTTTAATCATTTATGTCAAGAACTAATGATTACATGCATGATTATGAAGCAGGGACAACCAAAGAGGGTTAATACGATTAACCAGGAAGTATATGTTACCAATTACATTCATGCATTTATTTATATGCCATTACCTTATGATGTTAAGTAACGATGTATATGCTCATGATGAGTTGTTCCTGTAGGTACACTTGTGGACTAAAGGACTAAGGGCCGGGTTGAGGCAGTGAGCTATGAGGAGCATGAAAGAAGTTAGGATACAGGATTTTTGGATAGTCTCTACCCTAGGAGTAGTATAATTCTATCGCCTTAACATTCATTTGAGAATGTAATTAATTAAGTTTGAAATTTCATTTTTGGCCTGTAATCTTATTAGCTCAAAGCTACAACCGGTGCCCTAAGAGGTTATAAATGCATGTTTAGTCCCTAATATGTTATTAATATGATGTTAAGGTAGGAAGACCCTGCAGAATGAGTCTATAGGTGCATGTGAATCACATGCACCTGTAGACAGAAGCGGTGCATGTATTTGTTTAGTTTTGTTATTCAAATCAACGATGCATGTAAATAAACATGCATTAACATTTGGTTTCTATCGGTGCATGTATAATATATGCACCGAAAGAAAAACAGTTGCATTTATCCAACATGTACAACTTGAATATTGGTGCATGTAAATACACATGCACCAATTTACATTTTGTTTCTACCGGTGCATGTATATCACATGCACCGATAGAATTCACATTTTCATTTATCCATGTTCAACTTGAATCTTTTGGTGTATGTATATGACATGCACTTATCTGTGAAACTTAAATCTATAGGTGCACGTAAATTTCATGCAACTATAGACAGAAATGGTGCATGTATTTGTATCATTTAGTTATTCAAATAACCAAAAACCAAATCAAACAAATATTTTCCGCAATTAAATTTTGTTCAACATAAACTTACAGAAAACATCAAATAGGTTCCTCACAAGTCTTCCTATTATGTCCATATTTTTTACACCGACTACAATACAACTGTCGAATGTTTTCACATTTGGATCTAATTCTCCTCTTCTTTGGACGACCCATTTGCCTTTTCGTTTGTGGTGGTAAAATATTCATATCCGTGACAATCTGAGCAAAATCATCACTTGAACGTCCTGGAATCGGAATTATAACTCCTTCGTAGCAACTCTTATAGGTACGAACATGGAAATATACATCAACAACTTCATCTATGGCCATCTTGTTCCTCCTAAATACAGCAATCGCATGACGACATGGGAATCCATCAAGTTGCCACTGATAGCAAGCACACATATGAATATCAAGGCGCACAATAACTGAAGGATATGAAAACACCTCGAAACAACAGTCAGAAGACATCTTCACATTCCATGCATGACCTAGATTTTTGTAAAAAGACCATTTCTTTTCCATCTTCGCACACAGAACCCCACTCCATCATGCAACCATTGATCTCCTATCATAAAACCAACTCATCAGCTTAACCCGGATACAATCCACCATGTGAGTAATAGGCAGACCCCTTGCCTCTATTACCCAAGAATTGAAAGACTCTGCTGCATTTGAATACATCTCTCCATATCGCATGCCGCATGAGTAAGCATTTATCCATTTCTCCAAAGATATACCCTGTAAAAACCCTTCTACAATTGAACCACCTTCTCGTTTCAAAATAGCAAGCTTCTCTGTGAAAATAGCCACCGTCGGTGAATAAGCACACTCATCCAACAAGTAACACATCCTTTCCCAAAACTGGTTCAAAAAATGTTTGCCATTATATCTGTCCTGGAGGTTGCATTTCAAATGATAAAGACAAAAAAAGTGTTTTGGAGAAGGTCCAAACACAACAGGTAAAGCCTCCATCAAACCAACATTCCGATCAGATATATAAACAATATCTCCACCATTATCTACAATCTTGCTCAAGCAAGATAGAAACCAACATCAATTATCAAAGTTCTCTGAGTCCACAACAGCAAAAGCCAAGGGGAACAACCCTACAATAAAATAATAAAAAAATATAAAGCAAAAAATACAATTTATGTTATATGATGCACTTATATAACATTTAGTGGTACGTGTTAGAGATACCAAGTTCTATCGGTGCATGTAATATACATGCACCGATACACTTGCGGTGCATGTATTATAAATGCACCGTTTCTCAGTTACATGCATATGTAGTACTAAATGTTAGAGATGCAAAGTTCTATTGGTGCATGTAATATACATGCACCGATAGACTAGCGGTGCATGTATATTACATGCACCGCATTCGAGCCAATTAGTTTATATATCCTACAACATGTTATATACGCGCAAGTCTATCGGTGCATGTAATATACATGCACCGATAGACTTCGGTGCATGTAATATCTCAATTACAGTATAATATTGTTGCATCTGACCTTGATTCCCATCCTTTGCAGTAGCTGACAGAAGTATGCCCTTGAAACGGGATTTCCAAAAAGTTACATCAAGAAATAACATAGGGCGACAAAATTTAAAACCATCCATACAAGCACGAAACTACACAAACAAACGGATGAATCGATTACAGTCGTCAACTTCAAGCTCTACAAAACTCCCAACATTAGTCGTCTTCACCGCATCGATGTACCATTTCAACTCCTTGAAAGACTCATCATAATTTCCAAAAGCAGTTGACCTAGCCTTCTCCACACTTCTCCATGCCTTAATGTATGTAATATCCAACTCATAATCTTTTTTCATTAACTCCATTACATACCTAGCAGAAAAGTTTGGATTGGAACTGACTCGTTCACAAATAATTTCTGATATTAAATGTGAAACAATCCTTTTTGTGATATTCCCGAAATAATTATATGCATTTGAGCATTAATTATGTTTATGTGATTATTTACGGTGTTAATTAATTTAATGAGGGAATTAATTAATATGAAATGCTTAGTCACATGGTGTGCATGACCTGGTAATGCATTTCGGGGTGCATGTTATGTGTGATATCCCCGAAATGATTATGTGTTATTTAAACATTAATCATTGTTGTGAAATTTATGGTACTAATTCTTGTGATGAATTAATAATATTGGGAGATGCATGTAAGGGTGCATGTGTTATATATTGGGATTTTGGGGTTGTGGCATGTTTAATTTGGGGTGTGTGTTAATCGTTTTGGTAAAGTATATTTTAAATAAGAATTGAAGTATTTTAATGAGAAAATACTATAAAATATCATGTGAGGATATTTTAATACATCGTGCGAAATACCGGGACCAAAACATAACACATCACATAAACCCACCACAAACCACCCCCCCTTGACCCATACCCTGCTGCCAGCTGCAGCTTGCCCATACCTCTTTCCTCATCTCCCACTCCACCTTGTCATAGCTGAAATCGCTCCATTCTCTCCAACTTTTTCGTCCAACATCTGGTAAGGGAAAACAAGAGGAGATCCACCATTTTTCTTGCTTGGAAAGCTTGCAAAAATCGGAGCCAAAAGGGGTGAGGAACCATTTCTGGGTTTGAAGTTTTTGTTGTTGAGTTCATACTTTGTTTAGTGTGAAAAATGGCATGTTAGATTAGGTTTTGTTAAACCTTCGATTCATGTTCATTTATGGTGTGTTTATGAAGCTTCCAGTATTTTTCCTTGAGTACATTACATGTTTTATGTGGTAGATTTAAGCATGTAAAGTATGGTGTTCGAAAATCTGGGTAGATATTTTCCCCTGTTTTTCTGGAAATATGTGATCTGGGAGTGATATTGAAGGGGTGGTAATATGCATGTTAGAAGGGTTTTTGAATGAACCTTCGATGTGCAAATATGCATGGTAGTTTGATGAAACCCTTAACATTTTTATTTGAGCAAATTGCATGACTTATGTGGTAGATTTCGTTGCTTGAAAGTGTGTACTCAAAAATCTGGGCAGGAAGACAATGCCCTGTTTTCAGAAAATGTTGAATGAGTACTGATGTTCATGGGTGATTTTAATGCATGTGGGTTTGTGGTTGGGGTACAATCTTGATGTAAATACACTCAGAGTAATGTGTTTTAAATACTAGCATGTTAGTATTGGCATGTTGTATGTCTTACATGTTAGAAGGAAAGGTGTGATTATCGGTGTTGAACATGCTGGAAAAATTATCGCGCACAGACCAGGTGGCGATCGATCTCCACAAATGGCGCGATCGATCGCCGAGGTCCAGTAGCCAAAATCAAAGCCACGCGATCGATCGCCATGAAAGGCGCGATCGATCGCCATGGGACAGTGGAGTTTGGCGATCGATCGCCAAGGGGTAGCGATCGATCGCCAGAAGCAAAATCTTGAAATATTGTTTTTTTGTTGGATTTTTGATTTTGGATCATATATTGGCATCTAATATTGTGTTGTACACTGGTGTAGAGCCTTCACAGACGGCTACACAACGCAGGGGATAGAGTCCCACCACACACTACTTTTTGGAAAGGTACGTAAGCGACGTACGGGCATCCCAACGGTAACATGTATTTATGTTTTGTCTGCATGACACATGATGAATGCAATGTGATGCATTATTGAGTTGATACATGTTATTATGCATTGTTGTTGCATATTATGCATTGTTGTTGCATATTGTGATGTGGGATAAAGAGATGTATTCCACGAGTCAGGGCGATCACGGTTAAGGTGTTAATGCTTACGCTTTACCGCTAAAAATGTGGAGCGGGAGGGGGGAGGCTCGCTTGCACATGGAGGCGGGTATATACTATACTGAGCGAGGATGAGATACCGCTAGTATAAAGAAGCGAGGATGAGATACCGCTTGTTTTGAGATTATAAAAGCGGAGAAGTATTAAAATAACCGATGATGACTGACTCAAGAAAAAGAGGAAAATGTCATGACATTCATTTGTGAAACCATACATTCATATAATGTGTTATATTATGAATCATGGTACAGGGACAACCAGTGGGCATTGTAAATGAGATGGAAATACAGGAAGTGATTTGTATTTTATGATTGTGCATTTACGCCTTATTTTCATATTATGTTGAATATGAATTGTGATATGCTCATGTGTTGGGGGTTGTCTTTGTAGGTGCTTTTGATGTTGAGAACCAGGGTCGGGGTTGAGAAGCTGAGCTATAAGGAGAGTTACGGGATTAGCTACAAGATTTGAGAAAATTTTATATAGCTTCTACTTGTGGTAGAATAAGACTATAATGTAGCACCTTTTGTAGGAATATTGTGAATCCCTTTTGAAACTTTTGCTACTGTATTCCTTAAGCTCAGGAAAATCAACATGACTCTTTACTCTGATTTATTCATATGAATGTTTAGTTCTCTTAATCGCACCTATTAGTATATTGAGATATCGGGGTCTCACATTATGCATATTGGGAAATTGGGTGTTAACATGGTTTAATTATGATGGTTAATGATTATTTGACAAAGCATGTATTTAATTGAAGTTTTGGTGCATTTCTAGAAAATGCTTTTAAGATATCATGTGGGGATATTTTATACATCATGCTACCCCTCTCACACTTTACTCTCTTACCACTCTTAATAAACTCCCCCAACCCTTATTCCCCAATAAACCCAAAACGTTCTTGGCAAGGGAGAAGGAGAGAAAACTTGGGGAAAGATTGCCATTGCTTGATTCTTGCAAGAAGTTTGAAGCTTCAAGTGGTATAAACCCTCCTAATGTTATTCTCATGTATTTTGATAAGAAAAGGGTTTGTGTTTTAGGGATTTAAAAATGGGTTTGTTTGATTATATGTTGTCTTGGTTGGGTTTTGGAGTATGTTGTTGTTGAGGGTTGTTTTGGAGTAATATTAGTAATTTTGATGTATTGGTTTGAGGTATTATGGATTTTATGTGGTTTGGTAAGGTTCTGTACACATTAATGACGATTTCTCGCATTTACAGAGCTCCTCGATCGATTGAGTATGACCTTCGATCGATCGAGCACGGCAGGGCTACTGGCAGGTTTATTATGGTCTTCTCGATCGATCGAGAAGAAATCCGGATCGATCGAGGTGACTTATTGATCGATCGGTGAGGGCATCTCGATCGATCGAGATGGACAGCAAATGTTGGGCGCTGAATTGAGCAGCTCGCGATCGATTGAGCGCAAGAGCCGATCGATCGCGAGTCTTAAAAATGCGGTGTTTTGGATTTTTGAGTATTTTAATGGGATTTTTGGCATTGGTTCATAAATTGGCTTTTAATATGGGTTTGTATGATTGTGTAGAACCATCCCAGGTAGCAACACAACAGAGGAGATAAAGTCCTACGACATCTCCACTTTTGGAATAAAGGTACGTAGTGAGACGTACGGGCATCGGACTGTAAAACGTATTTTACGCACTGGATTTGTTTATGCATTTTGGTTGCATACATGGATTTAATTATGCATTATGGTTGCATACATGGTCTTGGTTATGCATTATGGTTGCATACATGGTCTTGGTTATGCATTATGGTTGCATGAGTACATTGGATGCATTGGTGCATGTAATTGTAAGTCGAGATTATATTATAATGATGAAGAATACTTGCCGCCAGTGGCGTAGCGATGTGAATACTTGCCGCTGTCATACCGTAGTGATGAGAGAATATTTGCCGCTAATATGAAGCGAAGAACACGACCGCTGTCATATTATAGCGATGGATATTATTGCCGCTGGTATTGTCTAAGCGAGGGGTATTTCCGCTGTCATGTTAACGCGAGGGGTATTATGTCACTGATATAATAAGACTTGGAAATTGGTTATAGGTATTCATGGAAATTGGTGCATGTCATGACGTACATTATTGGTGATATAATCTATTGATTATGATTGAGGTACAGCGACAACCAAAGGGAGCATTTAAATGTATTAAATACAGGAAGTGATTCGCATTTACGGTTTATGCATATCTATATTACAATCATATAATTGTGAATATGGTTTGTTACATGCTCATGGGTGTGAGGTTGTTCCTGTAGGTACATTTTGGCAGGAAGGGTTAAGGACGGGTTGATGCGTGAGCTAGTAAGGAGTGCTTTTGGTATAGCTGTATATAATTCTTTTGTATAGTCTCTACTCTAGGAGTAGTGTAAAGCTATAGGATTAACATTCATTGTTTGGGAATGTAATTTAATCCTTTTGGGAACTTTATTTTGGTACTGTAAACTTAATAGCTCGGACATCAACACGGAATTTTTATACTCTGATTATGCATGCTTAGTTCTTATTGTACCTAAATCCACAGTTAAGGAGCTAGGGTCCTTACATTAGTGGTATCAGAGCAGTGGTTAGAGAACCCGGGAATGAGTGAAGGGTAGCCTTAGCAAATGGTTGGCTAGGTGTTTATGTTTGGGCATGTTTATGCATGTGGTGCATATTTGTGTATACAATTGTTATACTAACATGCTTATTGTCATTCATACTATCCATATGTATTGTTTGGAATTGTTGTTAACCCTTATGTTACAGCATGGCGGCCATGAACTTGGAGAACCTCAATGAATAGGTAGGTGATGTAGGAAGTGTGAATGCAAGCATTGCTCAGACGAATCCTTTACCTCCACCAGTTGTCGGCGTGGAACCGGTAGCGCAGTTGTTATTGCCTGGGGAGCTAAGCCTGACTCAATTTCTGACTTTCCATCCGCCCAGATTTGAGGGGACAAAGACAGGGGAAGAAGCTGAGGAGTGGCTAGAAAGACTGGAGCAGATATTTGTGTCCGCACCTTGTGCTTGGACGGCTTGGTTAAGACTAGCAGAATTCCAATTAGCTAAGAAGTCTTCCATGTGGTGGAAGACGACAGTGATGGAGCTGAGGGCTCAAGGCATGTTGATAGACTGGACTTTATTCAGAACCCGATTTCTAAACCGGTACTTCTCTGCGGCAGGCAAACGAAGGAGGATGAATTCACGAACCTGAAGCAAGGGAGCATGACGGTTTCGGACTATGCCATGCATTACTCATCTCTATTGAGGTATGTTCCTCATATCGTACGAATGGGCATGCCAAGATGAGGCATTTCTTGAAGGGACCGAGGCCAGAACTATTTGATCGGGTTATCTCCAACAACTCCACCTCTTTTGATGATGCTCTTACTAGGGCATAACTGACAGAGATAGGAGTCAGTGCTTACACGGACATTGCACCCCCACAAGTTCCACCACTGAGGTCAGTGTCTAGTAATCTGAGGCCACGAGGAGAATCATTTAAACCTCGTGGGGCTCCTTCTTCTTCTTCTTCTTCTTCTTCTTCTTCTTCTTCTTCTTCTTCTTCTTCTTCTTCTTCTTCTTCTTCTTCTTCTTCTTCTTCTTCTTCTTCTTCTTCTTCTTCTAGGTTTGGTGGAAGGCGAATGGATAACCGGAGGGGTAGTGCACCTAGAAATAGAGGACAAACTCAAGTAAGTAGGAGCGGAGTAGTGAAGTGTCACTTTTGTGGGGGACCACATCACATGCGTGATTGTACGGCTTGTTATAAATGTGGCAAGATGGGCCACATATCTCGGTTTTGTCAGAACAGTGATGGCCAGGTAGATCTCAGGGGAGGTAGAGGAGGTTTTCTAGCGGGACAGTGCAGCAGAGGCAGCCGATGATGCCTCGACAAATAGGAGGTCAGGCGATGGGGCCACCTCAAGGTCAGGTTTATGCACTGACTAGGGAGCAGGACGATGCAGATCCAGAGGAGGTGATAGCTGGTACGTGCCTTTTATTTACGTATTCCGCCTTTATTTTGATAGACACAGGTGCTTCGCACTCCTTTGTGTCTGCGGACTTTGTGGAGAGACATCATATATGCTCGTCTCCGTTACCCACGTCTCTTTTGGTCTCGACACCTACCGGAAGAAATGTTGTTGCTGATCAGTTTCTTACAGACTGCCTCATTTATTTGAGGACAATGAATTGAAGGCAGATTTGATTGTGTTGGGCATATCAGATTTCGATTGCATTGTGGGCATTGACATACTGAACAGATATCATGCAGTAGTGGATTGTCGGCAGAGGACGGTTCGGTTCAGATAGGATGTGGGGATTCAGTGGACTTTCTATGGGGACGGTTCTCATGCGAAGATTCCGTTGATATCGGTGATCAAGATGTCCCAATTATTGGAACGTGGACACACGAGCTATCTTATCTATGCCGTGGACATGACCCACTTGTCGAGGACTACTTTGGGTTGCGATGCCATTTGGGTGATCATTGATAGGCTGACAAAGGTAGCTCACTTCATTCCCTACAGTTTGACGTACACATACTTGAGAATGGCTCAGCTGTATGTCCGAGATATAGTGAGACTACACGGGATTCCAGTGTCTATTGTATCTGACAGAGATCCGCGGTTTACGTCTCATTTTTGGGGAGGTCTTCAGTCAGTTTTGGGTACTGAGGTGAGGTTGAGCACAACATATCATCCCCAGACAGACGGTCAGACTGAGCGTACTATACAGACGCTCAAGGACATGCTACAGGCTTGTGTATTAGAGATTGATGCTTCGTGGCAAGATTCATTGGCCTTGGTAGAGTTCTCTTACAGCAATAGCTATCAGGCGATTATTCAAATGGCTCCGTTTGAGGCTCTGAATGGTCAGCGTTGTAGGTCGCCATTATACTGGGATGACTTGACCTGTAAAGCAGTGGAAGGACCCAAACTGATTCGGGAAATGGACGATAAGATAAAGGTTATCCGACAGAAAATGAAGGCAGCCCAGGACAGACAGGCAGCCTATGCAAATAAACGGCGGAGACCGTTGGAGTTTCAGTTAGGAGACAGGGTCCTTTTGAAGATCTCACCTTTCAGAGGTGTTGTACGGTTTGGTATACGCGGGAAATTGTCTCCAAGGTAAGTTGGACCGTATGAGATTCTACAGCTCATCGGTACCTTGGCTTACCATTTGGCTTTGCCACCGTCGTTATCTGGCATTCACGACGTATTCCACGTATTTATGTTGCGGAAAATGAACCCTCCGTCACATGTGTTGCAGCCTTCTGAGGTACAGTTAGATTCTGATGTGTCCTACGAGGAACGGCCAGTCAGGATTCTGGATAGAGCTGATCGCAGACTTCGGAACAAAGTGATACCAATGGTCAAGGTTCAGTGGGATCGCAAGGGTGTCGAGGAAGCCACGTGGGAGACGGAGAAGCATATGGTACAGCATTACCCATAACTATTTCTGGTATGTGATTTATGTTTAGTTCGGATTGGTAAGTGCATGCGATTTCGAGGGCGAAATCTTATAAGTAGAGGAGTATTGTGATATTCCCGAAATAATTATATACATTTGAGCATTAATTATGTTTATGTGATTATTTACGGTGTTAATTGTAGGGTCGTCCTACCTTAACATGATTATAATAACGTATTATGGACTAAACATGCATTAATAACATCTTAGGGTTCCGGTTGTAGCCTTGAGCTAATAGGGTTACATGCCAAAATAAAATTTCAAAATCTAATTAATTACATTCTCGATAATGAATGTTAAAGCTATAGATTTACACTACTCCTAGAGTATAGACTATTCAAAAATCCTTTATCCTAAATTCTTTCATGTTCCTCGTAGCTCACTGCCTCAACCCGACCCTTAGCCCTTCAGTCCAAGAGTGTACCTACAGGAACAACCCATCATGAGCATGTACATCATTACTTAACATCATAAGATAATGGCATATAAATAAATGTATGAAATAGTCGTTAACATATACTTCCTGGTTAATCGCATTAACCTCTTTTGTTGTCCCTGTTTCATATTCATACATGTAATCATTAGTTCTTGACATAAATGATTAAAATCGTACTTCACTTATATACCCATAATCAACAATGTTAATTAGAAATGGGAATGTTCGGGCCCTATTATGTCAGCGGCTCAATTGGCCCCCTCGCTCGACATATAGCGGTACTGTGATACCACTCGCTACACCTTGATAACAGATGTATCTCCTCGCTAGCTATGTCAACGGTAAGTACCTTCCTCGCTTGCCCATAACAACCACCGGAACACTCTACCATTCCCAATAACATAGTTTAACATACATCATCATCATCATCATATCATCTTTACTTATCATAGACATCATAACATCTTTACTTATCATAAACATCATAGCATCATCATATTACATAATTACTTATGCAATCATTGTATAGTCATAGTATAGAAGTGTGTTTTACCGTCCGATGCCCGTACGTTTCTTACGTACCTTAATCTCAAAAGTGGAGAAGTTGAAGAACTTTATCTCCTTGAAGTTGTGGGTACCTAGGATGGTTCTACACAACCATACAAATCGATATTAGAAGCCAATTATAGTCCAATATCCAAAAATCCCACAAAATAACCAAAAACACACATTTTTGCATCTCGCGATCGATCGCCTCCCAGGCCCGATCGATCGCGAGATCATACTGGGCGATTCTAAAATTTTCAGCCCTTGGCAATCGATCGCCACTTTTGGCGCGATCGATCGCCAGCCTCGCCGATCGATCGCCCAAATGTGGCGATCGATCACCAAATGTTACTGGCGCCTACTGGTTGCGCGGGATCGATCGCCAAAAACGGGCGATCGATCGCCGCTGCCTGTACGCGGAAAAACACCATTTTTGTACCTTAACTTCTTCGCCAACCTCAACAACACTTAAACCAACAACCCAAAAACATAAAAAACACTCCAAACCTTCATTTAACATCATTGAACAACCAAAAATCCTACACCCATCCAAAAATCATACCAACCCAAAATAAACCCATTTCAAACAATCAAAACCATTTCAAAATCAAACCAAACATCATAAAAACTTTAGGAAGGGTTCCATACCTCTTGAGGACTCCAAATCCTACCAAAATCTCACAAACAAAGGTTTTGAGAAGATTTCTCCTTCCTCTTTGGCTCAAATTCGAAAATGTGAAGTGGGTTGGGTTGGGGATGAGATTTGGGGAATTAGTAAAGTGATTGATAAAGGTGGGGGGGGGGGGGGGGGGGGGGGTAGTGGGGTAATGGTTATAAAGGTTAATTAAAATTGTACCCCAACAATTAACATGATGTATAAAATACCCAAACATGGTATTTTAAAAGCATTTTACAAAAATGCCCAAACTCTCAATAACTTCATATCTTCCACATAATTATCAATCGACATAATTAAATCATGTTAACACCTCATTTCCAACATGCATAACATGTACCCTGAAATGCAACCCCCAGGTCACGCTTATCATGTGACTAAGCATTTCATCAAGATAATTAATTCCAACACATAAATCAATTATCACCATAATTCATCATATAAACATAATTAATGCCCAAATTGCATATAATTATTTCGGGGACATCACATTAATTAATTTAATGAGGGAATTAATTAATATGAGAAATGCTTAGTCACATGGTGGGCGTGACCTGGTAATGCATTTCGGGGTGCATGTTATGCATATTGGGAAATTGGGTGTTAACATGGTTTAATTATGATGGTTAATGATTATTTGACAAAGCATGTATTTAATTGAAGTTTTGGTGCATTTCTAGAAAATGCTTTTAAGATATCATGTGGGGATATTTTATACATCATGCTACCCCTCTCACACTTTACTCTCTTACCACTCTTAATAAACTCCCCCAACCCTTATTCCCCAATAAACCCAAAACGTTCTTGGCAAGGGAGAAGGAGAGAAAACTTGGGGAAAGCTTGCCATTGCTTGATTCTTGCAAGGAGTTTGAAGCTTCAAGTGGTATAAACCCTCCTAGTGTTATTCTCATGTATTTTGATAAGAAAAGGGTTTGTGTGTTGGGAAAACGATTTCTAAGTTTTGGTAATTACAAACCGGATATTAAAGATCAACTGGATGAAGTCCTACCGGATAACACAGATCAACTGGATGAAGTCCTACCGGATAACAAAGACCAACTGGATAAAGACTCCTACCAGGTGAAGACATAAACTGGATGCCTACCAACTGGATAGACATCAACTGGACAAGACATAAACTGGATGGCTACCAACCGGACGAAGACATCAACTGGATAAGACATCAACTGGATGGACATCAACCGGACAATACATCAACCGGATAAGACATCAACCGGATGAAGACATCAACCGGATGAAGTCATCAACTGGATGGACATCAACCGGACAATACATCAACCGGACAATACATCAACCGGGTGAAGACATCAACTGGGTGAAGACATCAACCGTACAAGCTATCAACCGGATAAACTTAAACTGGATGGACATCTACTGACAACTATCAACTGAATAGTCTCTCACTGAACAAGGACATCAACTGGTCATAAGAGGATGAACGACCAGTTGAACAAAGAAAACCAGCAGAAGTCTAAGCTTCCAGTTAGAGCACTAAGCAACGAGACAAAATCAGTACAACATTCTCTGACAAAGGTACAACAGAGCGGTGCACCCTGCTATATCTCCGCCACCATTACCGTCAGAGTGAAAAGAGCCGTTGCTTTACAAAATAGGAAAGAAGACAATATGAAATTGGAAAGCTAATCTCTTCCATATACAGAAAGGCTACCGTTGGACATCCAAACCTATAAATACATCCAAGCAGAGAATGAAGAGGTGCTGAGCGATTTTCAACTAAGAGATATACTTCAAAGTAAACAAGAAAGTCATACTACTGATATTACAAACGTTCAGCAAAGAGCAGACAAACAGCAAAACTGAATCTGTGATAGATTATCTTCAATTGAAGTCTGCTGCTCAAAAAACTCTCAAAGCTAGAAAGTTTATTCTGTAAAGAGTGTTATAGAATCCATTGTAACCAAAAGTTAAGAAGAGTGTGATTGCTAGGAGTTTAGGCCAAGTGTGTTAGTGCCTAAGAAGGTTGTATACTGTAAAGTGTAAACCAAGTCTTCTAGTGAATCCTTCCTGCAAAGGAAGAAGGGGAGACGTAGAAGCGTTGTGTTTCGAACTTCCAGAAACAACTCTCGTGTTATTTGTTTATTGCTTGATTACTTCAGTTTTATTCCTCACAAGTTCTGTAGACGTCTTCCGCACTATAATAAGTGTCTACTGACTTGCCTGATATTGAGAAGCAACTGTAATACTTAACAGTTTACAGTTAACCAGAAAATAAATCGAAATTGTATCTAGAATTTATTCAACCCCCCCCCCCCCCCCCCCCCTTCTAAACACTACCCCGATCCTAACAAGTGGTATCAGAGCTTAGGTCTTCTCAATCTTGAGAAATTACCATTTACCAAAAACTGATGGCCTCATTCAGCAAGATTCCAATGTTTAAGAAAGACGAATATGATGACTGGAGAATCCGTATGCAAGCACATCTAAGTGCTCAAGATGATGATATGTGGTATGTAATCACTGAAGGACCTTTGAAGATCATGAAAATCAATACAACTGCTTCTATCACAAGTGGTGATCCACAAATGGTAGAAAAGGAAAGATCTCAATGGTCAAATGAAGACAAGAAAAAAGCAAATCTAGACAACGTTGCTAAGGACATTCTGTTCAAAACTTTGGACAAAAATATGTTCAACAAAATAAAACTGGAATAATTAATGAACTAAGCAGTCTGGGTAAGGAGTTACCCAACAGAGAAGTCACTCTCAAAGTAATGAGAGGTCTACCAAGAGAATGGGATGTCAAGACCATTGCTATGAGAGAATCGAAGGACATCAACAAGATAGATCTACATGATCTGTTTGCTGATTTAAAAGCCTATGAATTCAAATTAGGCATTCGGTTGAAGATGAACCAAATACCAGTCAACCAACCAAAGCTCTCACTGCATCGGAGTCTCTGCCTACTCCTACAGAAATGACTCCAGAAAAGATGTGTAATGATGCTATGGCAATGTTTGTAAAGAAATTTGGGAAATTCATGAAGAAGAATCAGAGACCTTATCAATCATATCCTCGGAGGCAGAATTCCAAAGGAAATTCAGAAGAAGAAGAGCGAGTATGCTTCAACTGCCTCAAACCAGGGCACTTCATTGCGGACTGTCCTAAACCCAAAAAGGATGATCACAAAAGAGGATCCAAGGATTACAGAAAATCCAAAGAAACCAGAAGATCATCCAAAAAGGACAGAGATCAAAAAGTCTTGATGGTAGAAGAAAGTAAGAGCAAATAGGCTGATTCTGAATCAGAATCAGAAGAGTTAACTAGCTCATTCAGCAAGAGTGAAGACGAGGAAGTCCACTGCTTAATGGCAAATGATGAAAATGAGGTACATGAATCTAACCTATCTGAATTTACACATAGTGAACTTACCAATGCATTGCAGGACATGATCAATGAGTATCGGACGCTGTATGAATCTTTTGAAAGCTATAAGACTGAGCACACTGTGATGACCAGAGATTATGGATGTTAATCCCGGAGTGTTAATAACCCGTAAAGTTGTTTTACGTGGCGATTTGGAGTTAATCGCGGTGTTGGGCCTTCTGGGCTCGTTTATTTGGGTAGTTGGGATTGTTGGATCCCGAGGTTGAGATCGTATTCTCATTTCGGTGAAAACCTGTGAGTTGGGTTTTTAGTGTGACTCAGAATCTCGGGTGCTTTGTGTGGGCACCGGTAGGGGGTTTTTGAGTTAGAGAGAGAATTTTTGAAAACAGATGATTTTTAATGAATCATGATGTATTTGTGGGGCTATTAGTATTTCGGGGTATTTTTGCTATAAATACAAGTTGAACCCGAGATTTTAATTATCGGAGCCATTTTTTCCCCACATTTTCCCATCACCCTCTCTCTTCCCCGCGTAGCTTTCCCGATCTGTGCGACCCCCCGCCACTTCAAGCGCCGTCCGGCCGCCGTTCGGCGCGTGCAACCCGCCGTTGGATTCGTCTCTCCGAGGCGCAGCTATTCATACCAACAATTCGAAGTTTGGTCGTGATTTGAGCTCGGATTTCTGCAGAAAGCGCTAGGGTTCGTCACTGGATTCTGTTCGATTTTTTGGGCTCGATTTTGGTACGTTTTTGGGGCTTTTCATTGGGTGTTTTTGGGGCGTTTTTGTGCTGCTTTTGGGTCGAATATTTCACATTTTGTGATTCATAAATTTGTTGCCAATTGGTTCGAATTTTGGTGTTCCTTGTTTCGAAAATCTTGTTGATTTTTGGATAGATTCTTATGCTTCACATGGTCCAGCTTTTGAGTCACCTTGGTGATGCATTGTGGTTCGAATTCTTGCTGTTGGCTCACGGGTTAGAGTTCAAAAATTGGGGTTTTGGCATGTGCGGCGATTATTCATGTTGTTGATTGATTAATTCATGTTTAGATGAATTATGGTGTTTAATTGGGTTCGATTTGTGTTGTGAATGTTCGAAAATTTGTGGGGAATTCTTGAGCAATTTTCGATATTGGTTTATTGTCGTGTGTTGACAATATTTTTGAGGGTTATGGGTGTGCTTGAGCATGGGTTGCATGTTCGTAATTAATTGTGAATTAATTTATCGTGTTAGCACATCGTTCCTCGGGACATGGAACTCGAGCAAGGTTTGGCTCGGACTTCGGAGATTTAAGGTACGTGCGACGTACGAGCATTACTTTATATGAGAGCATTTGTGAAATGCTTAATGTATATTGACTTCATCGATGGTTGTGCGCATGGCATATTTATGTGTTGATATATATGGGGTACTGGGCCTATATGACTATTGTACGGCATTTGAGATGCCTGAGAATGATCGTGGGATCATGTACTCATTATAAGACATGTGAGATGTCTAGGTATAATGGAAAATTGGTAAAATAAATGCTAGGCATTTGAGCTATCTATGATTGATAGCGAAATTGAGGAATCAGTACTAGATATTGAGATATCTATATTTGTATGTATAAAGAACTTGGAATCATTGATTATTGATACTTGAGAATCAGGCATGCTATGAGTTAAATCAATGTGTTGATTTACTGATTTATGAGATTTGATGAGTTTGATGATTGTGAGAACAGGGACAGTACACGGAATCCCGGATGAGGATGTTGCCATCCAGGGAGTATCATTTAAAATTCATTAATATTTACTTGTGTTGTAAATTATGAATTTCATTATTGTGATTATGAGATTTTGTGTATTGGTATGCTCACCTCGTTGGAGGCTTGTCTCTGTTGGGGCAGGTGAACAGGTGCATCGATGGTTGTGGAGCTGAGCTCGAGCTGTTGATTGGATGTACTTCCAGGATCGTGGTACCAGGGCTTGATGGAGCACGGTATCGTATAGAGTACATATATACACCTGAGGATTAAATACATATTCATGATGCTCGCATGTGAGCACGATTATACTTGTATATGGGTTGTATATAAAGGCATGAGCTTTTCTCTCTTTCATTCTATGTTGCATGCAATTAAGGGTAGAATTGCTAATGATATGAGAGTCGATGGTGTATTATGTGGGGGTTGAAACCCACTTTTGTCGTCTTGTGTGTGTTGTCTTCCCTGGCTGGGAATTTACTTGGTATTGCTGCATTCTGATGAGTATTATGTTTTCCCTGGCCGGGAATTATGTTATGTGTTGTGCTTTTATTTCGGGATAGCTCAATTTACGGGGAGACTCTGCCCAAATTTTTATAAAAGTCCACAATGTAAAAAGTGGCAAAATGGGGTTGGTAATGGGCAACTCTATGAGTCTATATGTTAGTAGAGATGATCTTATAACGTTGAATATTAAAGGAATTTTGTAAGCATCATCTGAGTTTCCCGATTGATTTGTATAGAAGCATGTGCCACACATAGTGGTTAATACACTAATCAAGGGTTAAGGGCTAGGGGTCCTTACATTAGTGGTATCAGAGCAGTGGTTAGCTCTTTGGGGCTGTTGAGGGCCTGGAACATGCTGATAGGGATGAGTAACACATATTTATGCATGATAGTAGTTAGTGTGGCGTGACACAACTATTTTGCTTATGTGCATTTGTGATATGTGATCATAGTGAAACAATTATATGTCATGACATCTATAGAATCATAATATAACTTGTTGATTATGATTGTGAGTTGTGACACAGGGACAACCAAGTGGAGCATTTTGAAATGCATTGGGATACAGGAAGTACTTTGTACTCATAGTTTATGCATTTACTCATTATAATCATATTGTGTGGAATATGGATTATCGTATGCTCATGGTTTGGAATTGTTCCTGTAGGGACACTATGACGTGGAAAGGCTAAGGCCATGGTTGAAAAGACACGAAACGGTAACCTGCATTTTATATACATCTTGAAATTATGCATTGTGGTTGCATGTATACATGTAGTGATGATTTTAATGCTTTGCCGCCAAATGTTGAAGCGAGGGGTCGGAGTACCGCATGTCGCATTTGAGCGAGGTGCATTAAAATACACTCATGATGATGTATGTTGGTATATGGATTATGCTTTGTGATGCAGGTGTGGATGAAATACTTGGTGAATATCCCATGAGTCATTGTTATGGATGAGTGATGATTTTAAATGCTTGCCGCTATTTTTTGTTTTGTGCCGCTAAAATGTGAAGCGAGGGGTGGGAGCGCCGCATGTCACATTGAAGCGTGGTTAGCATATGAGGCGAGGAAAGAATATTTGCCGCTAAAATGTGAGGCGAGGGTTGGGAGTACCGCATGTCCATTTAAGCGAGGTTATTCTATGCCGCCTATATGTGAAGCGAGGGGTGGGAGTACCGCATGTTTTATTTGAGCGAGGGGCATTAAAATACACTACCGTGACAATGACTAGGGATCGGCTATATTGACTGGCGATGGTTCTTGCCGCCATGTATATTGATAGCGATGGTTCATGCCGCTATATTGACTGGCGATGGTTCTTGCCGCCATGTATATTGATAGCGATGGTTCATGCCGCTATATTGACTGGCGATGGTTCTTGCCGCCATGTATATTGATAGCGATGGTTCATGCCGCTATATTGACTGGCGATGGTTCTTGCCGCCATGTATATTGATAGCGATGGTTCATGCCGCTATATTGACTAGCGATGGTTCTTGCCGCCATGGATATTGATAGCGATGGTTTATTCCGCTATATTGACTGGCGATGGTTCTTGCCGCCATGTATATGGATAGCGATGGTTCATTCCGCTATATTGATTGGTGATGGTTCTTGCCGCCGGATATATTGCTAGTGATGCCTCTTTCCGCTATTATGTGGACGATGATTCATGCTCAGGTGTATAGCGAGGTTTCATGCCACTTATTATATGACGAGGTGTCATGCCGTCGATTCTATAGCGATGGATTGTGCCGCTATGTGCTCAGCACAGGATTTTGCCGCCTTCGAGCGATGGGTGCTGACTATGTACTATTATCGAGCGACGGAGACAGGTATGCCGCTATATTGATAGCGATGAGGTATGGCATATTACTTGTGTTAGCATTATTGTGGATACTATGTGTTGCTAGATATATGCCATGTGTTTGACAATGAGATTATGGATGTCGTGTATTGCCATGTACCGTCGTATGTTTGACGATGTTAGTCGGATGTCATATGTTGACATATGCCGTCACGGGATGACGATGACATAGTTGATGTTCTATGTAAACGTGTGGCGTCGTTTTGATGATTAATACATTTATGTTATGTATTTGGTTATATGGTTTGAGTGCCTTGGTGGGCACATGGTAGTGTCTGAGTCACTAGTTGACGAGACCATTATGCCGAGCAAGTTGCTCGAGGAACTATTGGGTGCGCCGTATAGGAATTATACCGCAGCACATATTCGAAGTATATATTTGTCGAGCAATGATACCCTTGGGTATGCTCGTTGGTTTGGCTAGGGCCAAGTGTTTGGTGGTAAGAGTAGTCATTGAGGAAACTACTCGCTTGTGTTGTGACGTAGGGTAGACATGGTTACACCCACCCTGAGGGTGTGGGATAAGTCTTAACGGATTACAACTGCATCATAAGTGAGCAAGGACACCGGGTTGTCCATTGTGCTTGGTATTTTAGAGATATGTCGGGCGATGACCCATTACTCTAACGGTTTGTACGGTATGGCATACCGAGATTGAACATATGGTTTGTTGGTGGGCTTGATATGAGCCTATGGAGACAGCGCTTTGCTAGCCAGATATCGTGGTAATGATATAGTGTGATTGTTGGAGCCATGATACTGCTCGTTGGAATCAAGTTTGGCAAATCGTAAGGTGATACGATGTGGATTGTGGTGGACTCTAGTAGTCACCATGTCATTTGAGGTTGAGGTTGTGCATGCCTCACTGAAACGTGTATACGTTTATGTTTAATTTTGGTGAGACTTGTCTGGGACAGCTCATGATGTTGGAGTACCAACGAGAGAGTCATCAGGTCGTTATTGACTCGATCTGAGGGAACCCGTGTATTTAGGATGAAATGGGTGTTATTGTATCCAGTTTTTCCGAACAGTGGTTCGAGACTTGTGAATCTCGAGTTCGATGGCATTTCCCTTGTAAGGAAGGAGGTAGTATTATACCTATTTGGGAATCTTTGAAGGATTCGGTAAGTTGGTACGTGTGGTGTTGACTTTGGGAATCACGCCGTGTTGTTGATCGTCGATTTTCATCCTCCACTGAGTAGGGAGTGACTCAGAATTGATAGTTGTGTTTGGGGGCTTAGGGGCATGTTGTAGATACCCGAGCCAAGTGCATTGAGTATGCATGTGATGTCAGTGCTTAGGCAGGTATACCGGTGAGTGTACGGATACCAGTTATCGATTTCCTTTTGTCAAGCATAGAGTATGCTATTTTTGGATGGTTAAATCTCTGGTGAGAGATATGGAACACCTTGAGATTGGGAATCTCTATGGCACGATAATTATGAGGAACAATCGTGAAGTTAGTTGACTCCCTTGAAGATGGATTATCTTGTGTGGGTTAAGGTATTTCCTTATTGGTGTTTTCCTCCGAGTTATGCGATAGCCTTCCCATGTTTGGATTGTTAAATCCTAGGATTGCCAAGGGATGGCAGGAATTCGGATTTTTTTGGGTGTCGCTGTCGACACAAGCGTTGAGGATGCAATGAGTTTATTGCATGTCCTTTCAGAATTTGAACTCTGTGGAGTCTCGATGGTTTATTTATGATCAGGATGTGATCCTTGGAATATCCGGATGTGGACATCTTGTGAGATGTCTTTTGTGTGAATCTGTGGCCGTGAGTTGCCCAAATTGAGTTGCAATGATGCGACTGCTCATTTGATGGAGGAGGTTTGGAAGTGGAGACCAGGTTTGGTATGTGTACACCGTGGTATACTAGTGTTTTCCTCGTAATGATGTGTGTTAGACATCGCGAGTCATGATAGAGATGTCTTTGAATGATATCTACGATAGAATCGGGAGCGATTCGAATCCTTGCAGTTTCAGTTGACTAACTGCTTTGGATTGTTAGCGCTGAGTTGTGCTGACGCTCTTTGACGTTATGATGGATTTGGAAGTCTATTCCACACCAGAGATTGACACGAGGTCAACGCTCTCACGGTTGAGGTGTCATTCAGGGTGCGTTCTTACTAGTTGTATTAGAACTGAGGATGACTGTCTGATTTACAGTCGTAAGTATTGGTTGTTTTGCAGTCATGAGGGACTGACTTTTGGGATGAACCGCATCGAGGTATGTTTTGCCTCTTGGATGATATGTTGGTTTTGGTATGTCGCTATGTTTCAGAGTTCGATGTGAGATAAGTATTCTCGAGGTTTTTAAGACGATTCTGATATGGTCAGGAATCGAGGTTATGACTTCTTGTAGTTGTGTAGCCCGGGTGTTACGTGATACACCGGTGCTAATTTCGAGGACGAAATTCTTTTAGTGGGGGATATTGTGATGACCAGAGATTAGGGATGTTAATCCCGGAGTGTTAATAACCCGTAAAGTTGTTTACGTGGCGATTTGGAGTTAATCGCGGTGTTGGGCCTTCTGGGCTCGTTTATTTGGGTAGTTGGGATTGTTGGATCCCGAGGTTGAGATCGTATTCTCATTTCGGTGAAAACCTGTGAGTTGGGTTTTTAGTGTGACTCAGAATCTCGGGTGCTTTGTGTGGGCACCGGTAGGGGGTTTTTGAGTTAGAGAGAGAATTTTTGAAAACATATGATTTTTAATGAATCATGATGTATTTGTGGGGCTATTAGTATTTCGGGGTATTTTTGCTATAAATACAAGTTGAACCCGAGATTTTAATTATCGGAGCCATTTTTTCCCCACATTTTCCCGTCACCCTCTCTCTTCCCCGCGTAGCTTTCCCGATCTGTGCGACCCCCGCCACTTCAAGCGCCGCGCCCGCCGCCGTCCGGCCGCCGTTTGGCGCGTGCGACCCGCCGTTGGATTCGTCTCTCCGAGGCGCAGCTATTCATACCAACAATTTGAAGTTTGGTCGCGATTTGAGCTCGGATTTCTGCAGTAAGCGCTAGGGTTCGTCACTGGATTCTGTTGGATTTTTGGGGCTCGATTTTGGTACGTTTTGGGGCTTTTCTTTGGGTGTTTTTGGGGCGTTTTTGTGCTGCTTTTGGGTCGAATATTTCACACTTTGTGATTCATAAATTTGTTGCCAATTGGTTCGAATTTTGGTGTTCCTTGTTTCGAAAATCTTGTTGATTTTTGGATAGATTCTTATGCTACACATGGTCCAGCTTTTGAGTCACCTTGGTGATGCATTGTGGTTCGAATTCTTGTTGTTGGCTCACGGGTTAGGGTTCGAAAATTGGGGTTTGGCATGTGGGGTGATTATTCATGTTGTTGATTGATTAATTCATGTTTAGATGAATTATGGTGTTTAATTGGGTTCGATTTGTGTTGTGAAGGTTCGAAAATTTGTGGGGAATTCTTGAGCAATTTTCGATATTGGTTTATTGTCGTGTGTTGACAATATTTTTGAGGGTTATGGGTGTGCTTGAGCATGGGTTGCATGTTCGTAATTAATTGTGAATTAATTTATCGTGTTAGCACATCGTTCCTCGGGACATGGAACTCGAGCAAGGTTTGGCTCGGACTTCGGAGATTTAAGGTACGTGCGACGTACGAGCATTACTTTATATGAGAGCATTTGTGAAATGCATAATGTATATTGACTTCATCGATGGTTGTGCGCATGGCTATATTTATGTGTTGATATATATGGGGTACTGGGCCTATATGACTATTGTACGGCATTTGAGATGCCTGAGAATGATCGTGGGATCATGTACTCATTATAAGACATGTGAGATGTCTAGGTATAATGGAAAATTGGTAAAATAAATGCTAGGCATTTGAGCTATCTATGATTGATAGCGAAATTGAGGAATCAGTACTAGATATTGAGATATCTATATTTGTATGTATAAAGAACTTGGAATCATTGATTATTGATACTTGAGAATCAGGCATGCTATGAGTTAAATCAATGTGTTGATTTACTGATTTATGAGATTTGATGAGTTTGATGATTGTGAGAACAGGGACAGTACACGGAATCCCGGATGAGGATGTTGCCATCCAGGGAGTATCATTTAAAATTCATTAATATTTACTTGTGTTGTAAATTATGAATTTCATTATTGTGATTATGAGATTTTGTGTATTGGTATGCTCACCCCGTTGGGGGCTGTCTCTGTTGGGGCAGGTGAACAGGTGCATCGATGGCTGTGGAGCTGAGCTCGAGCTGTTGATTGGATGTACTCCCAGGATCATGGTACCAGGGCTTGATGGAGCACGGTATCGTATAGAGTACATATATACACCTGAGGATTATATACATATTCATGTTGCTCGCATGTGAGCACGATTATACTTGTATATGGGTTGTATATAAAGGCATGAGCCTTTCTCTCTTTCATTCTATGTTGCATGCAATTAAGGGTAGAATTGCTAATGATATGAGAGTCGATGGTGTATTATGTGGGGGTTGAAACCCACTTTTGTCGTCTTGTGTGTGGTGTCTTCCCTGGCTGGGAATTTACTTGGTATTGCTGCATTCTGATGAGTATTATGTTTTCCCTGGCCGGGAATTATGTTATGTGTTGTGCTTTAGTTCGGGATAGCTCAATTTACGGGGAGACTCTGCCCAAATTTTAATAAAAGTCCACAATGTAAAAAGTGGCAAAATGGGGTTGGTAATGGGCAACTCTATGAGTCTATATGTTAGTAGAGATGATCTTATAACGTTGAATATTAAAGGAATTTTGTAAGCATCATCTGAGTTTCCCGATTGATTTGTATAGAAGCATGTGCCACACATAGTGGTTAATACACTAATCAAGGGTTAAGGGCTAGGGGTCCTTACACACACAATCCAAACTGAAAATCATGAAAACAAGCTTGATTGTGAACAATCAAGGGAGTTGAACTGCTTAAGGGAAACAGCCAGTCCCCTAGTGAAGGAAAGAGATGAAGCCAAGTGTGCCTACCAGAAACTTAGCAAACTGGTTAGCACTTGGAATGCGTCGACTACCAGAAAGGATGAAATGCTTGAGTCTATAAGGCTTGCTGGTGATTTAACAGGCATAGGCTATAATAACAATGACGACAGTTCATCTGGTAATGAACCTCAACTGTGTCTAACAAAAAGCAAGGTTCAATCAATGAACTTTGTAAGATCTAGCACAGTATATGACCCTTATGAACTGGTTAAAGAACCTGTTAAAGCAACACTCATCAAGGAACAGGCACATCACAGAGGTATCGGTTATGTAGAACCACTCAAAGAGGCTAAACCGAGGCAAAAGTTCAGAAATGAACTTAAACCCACTGGTCGAGCAGCTAGAGAGGTTAAACCCAACTGGTACTACAACTGTAAACCTGTCCAGAAGAGGTATATGCTAAATAACAGGAACTACAAACCAAAAGCACATGCATACACAGATTATCACACTTCACAGTCAAAATCATCTCCAATATTCATAAATGCACACACATTTCAGAACACACACCGACCTAAGTCATTCAGGGTCATACAAGTGTGGGTTCCGAAAGGACTAATCCTACCTGGACCCAAGTAAGATTGGGTACCAATCATTCTATCGCTTTAATTGCAGGAAACTAGAATGCATCCAGTTCGGAGCTCAGAATGGTTCCTGGACAGCGGGTGCTCTAGACATATGACAGGGAATGCGAGCTTACTGTCTGAACTGGTGGACTCCACCGGACCCAGAATAACTTTTGGAGATAACACGAAAGGTAGAACCGTGGGTAAGGGTAAGATTATCTACGGTAACATCATCATTAAAGATATTCTTTAGTTGAAAATCTATGCTATAACTTGATTAGCATAAGTCAACTGTGCGACAATGGTCATTCCGTAGAATTCAATCAGCACTCATGCACAATTAAATCTATTGATGGCAGTATATTACTTGTAGGTATAAGGCATGATAACACATATAAAATTGATTGGAATCTTAATCAGCCTACCTCTTCTACTTGCTTAGCTGCCCTGAATTCCTCCAAAAATTGGCTTTGGCACAAACGGTTGAGTCACTTAAATTTTAAAACTATTGCCAGTCTGCGTAAACTTGATCTAGTTATTGGACTGCCTCAAATTGAGTTCTCAAAAGACAAGATCTGTGCAGCCTGCCAACTTGGTAAGCAAATCAGATCCTCTTTTAAGAACAAAGGGAGTAAATCTTCTTCTCGGTGCCTAGAGTTGCTGCATATGGACCTGTTTGGTCCAATACCAGTAACAAGTCTAGGGGGAATGAAGTATACCCTAGTGGTAATAGACGATTACACTCGTTTCACGTGGGTCTTGTTCCTAAGTGGCAAAGATTAGGCTACTCCAAAGCTGATCAAATTACTGAAAAGACTCCAAAATGAGAAATCGTGTGGGATAGATAGAATTCGCAGTGATAAAGGTACTGAGTTCACCAATCAATCACTCGAATCATATCTAGATGACCTTGGTATTAAACACGAATACTCTGCAGCTTGAACTCCTCAACAAAACGGAGTTGCTGAGCGTAGGAACCGCACTTTGAAAGAAGCTGCGCGAACTATGCTCGCGGAATCAGAAATATCGCAGAGATTTTGGGCAGAAGCTGTCAACACATCATGTTATACGCAGAACAGATCAATGATTAATAAGCGAGCAAATAAAACCCCTTATGAGATCTGGAATGGAAGTAAGCCAAATATTTCCTATTTCCATGTGTTTGGTTGCAAATGTTTTATTCACAACAATGGAAAGACTCATCTCACCGCTTTTGATGCCAAATCTGATGCTGGAATATTCCTTGGCTATTCTACAGTTAGTAAGGCATTCAGAGTATTTAATAATAGAACTCTTAATGTAGAAGAATCAGTGCATGTAAAATTTGATGAACCTACTGATTGTATACTATCTGATATACAAATCAACAACTTGAGTAATCGACTGGAAAGCACTTACATTGACGAAAATGTTGATGATGAGATTGATTACAGAAGCAGGACTGACTGCTCCTTAGAACCAGAAGTTCCTGAAGCTCAAGCAGAGGAGTCTGCTGGCCAACAAGCACTGCAGCCAGCCTCAAATGAAACAGTTACATCTACCCCTGCTGCAGTAGAAGGAACTAATGAGAAAGATGAGTCAATCAGAACCTCTGATTTGCCTACTCACATCCAGTCAACTGCAGAACTCAACCCTCTTGGACCTTCGCTCCGGTGGAAGAAGGATCATCCACCTGAGCAGGTCATCGGTAACCCTCTTGCTCCTCTACGCACCAGAGGACAAATGATTAATGAATTTCTTCATGCTGCATTCATATCTCATATAGAACCTAAGAAGATTGATGAAGCTATATTAGACCCAAGTTGGGTAGAAGCAATGCAGGAAGAACTAAATCAGTTTGAGCGAAACAAAGTATGGTATCTAGTACCACGACCACAGCATCACACTGTAATTGGCACCAAATGGGTGTTTAGAAATAAATTAGACGAAAACGGTACAGTAATCAGAAATAAGGCAAGATTAGTTGCACAGGCTACAGACAGGAAGAAGGCATTGATTTCGATGAAACCTTTGCCCCTGTAGCTCGACTAGAAGCAATTCACATATTTCTTGCATTTGCTGCGTTTAAAGACTTTAAAGTCTATCAGATGGATGTTAAAAGTGCATTTCTTAACGGCAAACTCCAGGAAGAAGTTTATGTTGAACAACCTCCTGGATTTGAAAACCATCAGCAGCCATCTCATGTTTTCCGTCTCAATAAAGCTTTGTATGGTCTAAAGCAAGCTCCCCGTGCCTGGTATGAAACTTTATCAAAATATTTGACAGAGCACAATTTTATTATTGGCACGGTGGACAAGACCCTTTTTAAATTTACAAAGGGAGATCATACTCTGCTAGTTCAAATTTATGTTGATGATATTATCTTCGGAAGTACTAACTCAAAATTGTGCGAAAGATTCTCTAAAATTATGCATGACCAATTTGAGATGAGCATGATGGGAGAACTATCATTTTTCTTAGGATTGCAAGTCAAGAAATCTAGTGAAGGAATCCTGATAAATCAGTCTAAATACACTAAAGAGCTACTGAAGAAATATGGAATGAGTACCAGCTCAGCTGCTGCTACACCAATGAGCTCATCTGCCAAACTCGACCTGGATAATTCAGGAATACCAGTCGAAGTTACAATGTATCGAGGCATAATCGGATCTTTACTATATTTGACAGCCAGCTGACCAGATATTATGTTTGCAGTATGTATGTGCGCCCGGTTTCAAGCAAATCCCAAGCAGTCGCACTTCACTGCTGTTAAAAGGATCCTAAAATATTTGAAAGGCACTGAGAATGTCGGTCTATGGTATCCAAGAGACTCAACCTTCAATCTTATTGGATACTCAGATGCTGACTATGCTGGATGCAAAATTGACAGGAAAAGCACCAGTGGGTATTGTCAATTCCTTGGTGATCGATTGATATCATGGGGTTGCAAGAAACAGACATCCATTGCAACTTCCACTGCAGAGGCAGAGTACCTTGCTGCTGGAAGCTGCTGTGCTCAACTGCTTAGGATTCAGCAACAACTCAGAGACTATGGAATTGAGTCCACAGAGGCTCCTATTTTCTGTGACAATACGTCTGCCATTGCCATAACATACAATCCAGTTCTTCATACTCGTACTAAACATATTGACATCCGTCATCATTTTATCAGAGATCATGTTATGAAGAAAGAAATTCGGCTGGAGTATATTTCTACCGAACAACAGGCAGCAGACATTTTCACAAAACCCCTACCGGACGCTAAGTTTTCTTACTTTCGAATATTCTTGGTTTAATTGAAATTACTTCTTGATTATTTTTGTTTGGGTAATGAATTCAGGGGGAATTAGTTAGTTTATGTGCATAAATTTAGGGGGAATTTCTGTTATAGTTCTATCATGGTTATTTAAGCTCAGCTGGTAATACAATGGTCAGCTGCAGTAGGTGTATCCGAACCAGTAGGACTCCACATCCAGTGGATGCCTTCCTACCAGTCGAACCCTACATACCAGCTGATGTACCAAATATGCTTTGACAAAAATAACCCTCGATACTTATGAACCTAATGAACGTCGGAATTTAAAATTACTTTTGTATAAAAATAAATTATTTCACTCCCGCCTAAATCCTGTCCTTTTATTTATTTGTTAAATCTTTTTAAATCGTTAGATGATCGCCACGTATACATGTGTCCGCTCATCTACAGTACGACGTTACATATACTTTCTTATTCACCGCCATTAGTTTTCACTACTCTTCTTCTCCAACAAATCACTGTGATTATCTTCTCTTTCAGAAAACCTTACTCTAACAAATTGCTGCTGCTTTCTTCCTCTTACTCATTCAAAATGTCGAAGAATGTTCAGCCGAGTTTCATCACCAATGCTATTCACATCGATTTCATTCTATATCCACATCCTCTGATGAAGAGACCAAGGAGTTGATACAAAGGCTGGATACCTCCGGACTCCTGGTAATCCTGAGCCAGACCCCCTCATTTTACAAGAACGAGCTACAAGAGTTCTTTGCTACGGCCAAGGTTGTGGATGACACAGTGGTGGCATCCGTCTCTGGACAGTCGGTCACCATCACCCAACCAGAATTTGCCACACACACCTGTGCCTTCCCTCCACCGGACTCACTGATTTTTCCACTATTCCAGCGGCACTAAGAGAAGAGATGCGTCTCACAGTTTCGGACTCTGCTCATCGCCTTCAAACGTCCTCCTTTCAGGAAAGTATTGATGAAGAGTCATTACCGACAACTGACGGACATAATCTCCAAGGGGCTCCTATGTAAGGCAGGATCATTTGATATGATTACCCCTGAAAAGTTTGACGTTATGAGTGCTATATGCAAAGGGTTGGAGATAAACTGGTCATCTGTGTTATTTCAAATACTGACTAGTCTCGTAATATGTGATATCCCCGAAATGATTATGTGATTTTAATCATTTAAGTTATATTGTCATGTTAATGTGTTAATTCGTTGGGATTGGATGAATTATATTGGGGAGAATTACTTCAGGGTGCATGTAACATGTATTGGGGTTTTTGGGGTGTGTATTGTTGTTTTGGTAAAGCATGCAAAAGGGTAATTGAAGTATTTTGTTGAGGAAATACTATAAATATCATGTGGGGATATTTAAAATACATCGTGCTAAATCGGGACCAAAACATAACACATCAAACCACCCAACACTTACCACCCCCCCCAACCCATACTTTGACTCAGCATGAGCTGGCCATGCTTCCACTTGGCTCAATAATTTAACACCTTTCCAGCACTCCAAATTTCGAACCTCCTCTTCCAAAATACCATCCAGCAGCTGCTAAGCAATTTTAGGAGGAGCCCTTCCATTTCCATCGCCTGGAAATCCTTCAAAAATCGGGGCAAAGTAGGGTGAGGAACTACCCTGTTTCTTTCTGGAAAAAAAAAACTGGTTTGGTTCTACTTTTGAGCATGGTGAAAAAACGGCATGTTAGCATATGTTTCTTGAAACCTGTGATTTAAATGCGTACATGGTGTTTTTATGAGTCTCTCTGTAATTTTCCTTAAGCATGATGCATGTTTTATGTGGAAGATTTAAGCTTGTGAAAAGTAGTGCTCAAAAATCTGGGTAGAGATTTCCTCTGTTTTTTTTTTTCTGGAAAACGTGGGTTGGGAGTGTTTTTGAGGAGGTGTTATCATGCATGATAAGCTTATATATTGGAGAAACTTTGATGTAAAAACATTCTTGGTAGTTTTGTGAAACCCATGGCATGTTTAGTTGAGCACGGTTTATGTTATATGTGTTAGTTTTGATAGCATGTAAAGAGGTGCTCAAGAATTCTGGAAATGAAAATGTGCCCTGTTTCCAGAAAAAGTTGATCCGGTACTTGTTTAAATGATCGATGTTTATGCATGTAGGTTTATGCTCAGGGTGTATATTTGGTTTGAATACACTCAGGGTAGTGTAGTTCAAATGCTAGCATGATGATCTTGGTATGTATATTGCCCTACATGTTAGATTTAAGGGTATGATTATCGGTGTTAAGCAATTCTGGAAAATCGCCGAAGGAACAAGGTTGGCGATCGATCGCCAAGGAGGCGCGATCGATCGCGACGTTCCAGTGGGTTTTGGCGATCGATCGCCAATATTGGGGCGATCGATCGCTGAATGTTTTTTTTTGGTATGCGAGGCAGTAGCATCTCGCGATCGATCGGGGCTCATGGGCGATCGATCGCGAGATGATATTGAAGGATTAAATTGGTTTTTAATTTGGTTTTGCTTCCGGATTATTATGAGGTGCCTAACATTGTGTTGTGTGGCTATGTAGAACCATCCCAGGTGCCAGCACAACCGAGGAGATAAAGTCGATTGACTCCTCTATCTTTTGAAAGGTACGTAAGCGACGTACGGGCATCCCAACGGTAACATGTACTTTATGTTTGTCTTTATGACACATGATGAATGCAATGTGGTGCATTAAGATTATGATACATGTTTTTATGCATTGTTTTTGCATATGTATGTTGTGAAATATAAGAGGTATATTTCACGAGTCAAAGTTATCTTAGTAAGGATTTTAATGGCTTACGCTAAAGTCCATTGGAAGCGATGAAGAATTCCGCTTACATGGAGTAGCAACGCCAAAGTCCATTGGAAGCGAGGAAGAATTCCGCTTACATGGAGTAGCAAGAAGCATTAAAATGTACTAATGATAAGGGCTCAGGATGAAATAAGGATTTAAGGGAAAAGGAATGTCATGACATTGCATATCCATACATTCTATAATGTGTTTCTATTATGAATTATGGTACAGGGACAAACCAATGGGCGATATAAATGCTGGAAATACAGGAAGGACTTGTGTTTAAGATTTGCATTTATGCCTTACTTTCATATTATGTTAAATATGAATTGTGTTATGCTCATGTGTTGGGGGTTGTCTTTGTAGGTGCTTTTGTTGACGAGAACCAGGGCCGGGGTTGATATGCTGAGCTGTAAGGAGTGCTACAGGATTAGCATGTTAGAGTTTTTGTATAGCTTCTTCTGAGTAGTGTAAGACTATGATGTAGTACCTTTATAGGAAGTATGTCTTTCCTTTTTGAAACATTTTGGTACTGTAATCTCTAAAGCTCAGGTTAATCAACACGGCACATTTCTCTGATATAATCACATGTATGTTTAGTTCTCTAAATTGCGCCTTAATATCTTGATGTGATAACGGGGTCTCACATTTAGTGGTATCAGAGCAGTGGTTAGATAACCAGGGAAGAGTGAAGGGTAGCCTTTAGAGACAAGTTGGCTAGGTATTCATTTAGGCATGCTTATGCATGTGATGCATATGGTTGTATACGTGATATACTAACATGCTTTGAATATTTTACTCTTGTTATCTAACGGCTTATATTATGAACTGCTTTTGGTATTGTTGTTAACTATTGTGTTGAAAGCATGGCGAACCTCAATGAAGAGGTAGGAGATATGGACAGTAGACATGCCAGTATTGCTCAGCCGAACCCCTTACCACCACCTGCTGTGGGCGTGGAGCCCAGTGTACAGATATTACTGCCAGGGGAGCTCAGTTTGAAGCAGTTTCTGAGTTTTCATCCGCCCATGTTTGAGGGGACTGAGTCTGGCGAAGTAGCTGAGGAGTGGTTGGAACGTATAGAGCAGATACTTGTGACTGCACCTTGTGCACTCACGGCATGGCTGAGGTTAGCAGAGTTTCAGCTGGCTAAGAAGCCTGCTATGTGGTGGAAGACCACCGTGATGGAGCTGAGAGCTCTAGGTATGGCAGTTGACTGGACTGTATTCCGGACCCGGTTCCTTAACCGGTATTTCTCTGCAGCTGCCAGACAATTGAAGGAGGATGAGTTCAACAGTTTGAAGCAGGGTAGCATGTCCGTAGCAGACTACGCTATGCAGTATTCCTCACTGCTGAGGTATGTACCTCATATTGCTGTCAACAGCCATGCCAAGATGAGGGAACTTTCTGAAAGGTCTGAGGCCGGAGCTATTCGATAGGGTTATCTCTAACAACCCCAGCTCGTTTGACGACGCCCTGACACGGGCAGAGTTGGCAGAGATTGCCGTAGACGCATACAAGGATGTTGTACCCCCCTGTTGTACCATCACAGAGGCCTACTACTGATAGTCTGAAGCCACGAGGGGATCAGTTTAAGGCTCGTGGGCCTCATCATCTTCCAGGTTTAGTGGGAAGAAGTCTCATGGACAGAAGCAGAACACCCGGGGACACACACAGGGAAGTAGGACAGAGGTACCCAGGTGTACCAACTGTGGAGGATGGCATTTGTTACGTGACTGTCGGGGTTGCTATATTTGTGGCAAGATGGGCCACATAGCTCGGGGTTGCCCCAATCGGGCAGTTCAGACGGATTCAGGGCCGAATAGGCCAAGGTTTGATGCTGGGAGGGCACCACAGAGGCAGCAGTTTGCACCACGACCCCTGGGAGGTCAGACGACAGGACCGCCGCAGGGACAGGTGTATGCACTGACCCGGGAGCAAGGCCGAGGCAAGCCCCAGAGGAGGTCATTGCTGGTACGTGTCATTTACTTACGTACCCTGCACTTATATTGATAGATACAGGTGCTTCCCATTCCTTTGTATCTACTGCCTTTGTGGAAGGACACCATTTGTGCTCGTCTCTGTTACCCACGCCTCTCATGGTCTCGACACCCACGGGGAAGCATGTGATTGCGGATCGACAGTTATCTGATTGCCTCATTTATTTGAGGGCAATGATCTGAGGGCCGATTTGATTCAGTTAGAGATGGCAGACTTTGACTGCATTATCGGCATTGATGTGTTGAGCAGATACCGAGCTATGGTAGATTGCCAAAGAGGATGGTTCGCTTTCTGTCTGATCAGGGGTTCCAGTGGACTTTTTATGGGGACGGCTCTCGTCCAAGGATACCAGTAATCTTCGGCGGTTAAGATGTCGCAGTTATTGGAACGTGGCCATTCTGGGTACCTTATTTATGCTATGGATGCTTCAGAGGAGAAGGAAGTGAGAGCCGAGGACATTCCAGTTGTGGCGGAGTTCAGTGATGTGTTTCCAGATGAGATTCCGGGATTTCCGCCAGTCAGGGATGTGGAGTTTGCTATTGAGCTGCTGCCAGGGACATCAGCCATTTCCCGTGCCCCATACAGGATGGCACCGGCAGAGCTGAGGGAGGCTGAAGGTACAGTTACAGGAGCTCCTCGACAAGGGATACATCCGTCCTAGTGTATCGCCTTGGGGTGCGCCAGTCTTGTTCGTGAAAAAGAAGGATGGATCAATGCGTCTGTGCATTGACTACAGGCAACTGAACAAGGCTACAGTGAAGAAACAGATATCCGCTTCCGAGGATTGATGATCTGTTCGACCAGCTTCAGGGTACGGAGGTGTACTCCAAGATAGATTTGAGGTCAGGCTATCACCAGGTACGGGTTAGAGCTGGTGATGTCCAAAAGACGGCTTTTAGAACTCGGTATGGGCACTATGAGTTCTTGGTGATGCCGTTCGGGTGTGACAAATGCACCTGCAGTCTTTATGAGCCTGATGAACAGAGTATTTCAGGAGTACCTCGATCAGTTTGTGATCGTGTTTTATTGATGACATCCTAGTCTATTCGAGGAATGAGGAGGATCATGCCGATCATCTGAGGATAGTACTCCAGATCCTCAGAGATCATCAGTTATACGCCAAACTCAGCAAGTGTGAGTTTTGGCTGAACAGTGTTGCATTTTTGGGCCATATCATATCACGAGAGGGGATATCAGTAGACCCGAGGAAGATAGAGGCAGTTATGGATTGGTCTACCCCTACTTCAGTCAGTGAGATTCGAAGTTTTCTTGGTCTGGCTGGCTATTATCGACGTTTCGTCGAGGGTTTCTCAAAGATCGCCAAGCCACTTACACAGCTGACTCAGAAGGGAGTCCCATTTTGTTGGTCAGGAGGCTTGTGAGCAGAGTTTCCGGGAATAAAGCACAGACTGACTACTGCGCCAGTTCTAGTGATACCCAAGGAGAACAAAGGATTTGTTTCTTTATACCGATGCATCTCTACAGGGATTAGGGTGCGTGCTGATGCAGGACAGACATGTAGTGGCTTACGCTTCGAGACAGTTGAAAGCCACATGAGACGAGGTATCCAGTCCATGATCTGGAGTTGGCAGCTATAGTGTTCGCCTTGAAGATATGGCGACACTACTTATACGGTACCTCATTCACCATCTTCACTGATCACAAGAGCCTGAAGTTCTTGTTTACACAGGCTGAGCTGAACATGAGGCAGAGGAGATGGATGGACCTGCTGAAGGACTACGATTGTGAAATCGAATATCACCCGGGAAAGGCAAATTTGACAGCCGACGCTTTGAGTCGGAAGGTGAAGAGCACAGCAGAGGATGCTATGTCTCTGTCAGCTATGTTTAGCTCCTACTGCCATTTGGGATTCGATTATGAGGTATCTTCTTTCGCCAGTACAGGTTTTGACCTTGCTAGCTGAGCCTGTTATATTTGATCACATCAGGAAGGCTCAGGGGACCGATGTAGAGGTTCAGAGATGGATGTTAGTGGTTCATTCAGGACCAGCCATCGAGATTCAGAGTGGCTGATGACGGTTCTCTGAGGCTCGCGACAGATGGGTGGTTCCAGATACACCCGAGTTGCGTCAAGGTATATTACAGCGAGCTCATTGTAGCAGGATGAGTGTCCATCCAGGTGGGAAGAAGATGTATAAGGATCTACGCAGCCAGTTCTTGGTGGAGGCGTATGAAACAGGATGTCACCTCTTTTGTCAAGCGTTGTTTGATTTGTCAGCAAGTGAAAAGCTGAGAGACAAAGGCCTGGAGGTGAACTAAGAAGTTTAGAGGTACCCGAGTGGAAGTGGCAGCACGTATCTATGGATTTCGTGACCCACTTGCCGAGGACTGTTTCGGGTTTTGATGCCATCTGGGTAATCGTGGACAGATTGACTAAGAGTGCTCATTTCATTCCCTACTGTATGACCTTCACGCACTTAAGAATGGCGCAGTTATATGTCAAAGATGTGGTGAGACTGCACGGGATCCCTGTTCGATTGTGTCAGATCGAGATCCGCGGTTTACATCTCACTTTGGGAGGGTCTGCAGACAGCTCTAGGTACAGAGTTGAGGTTGAGCACAGCCTATCATCCCCAGACGGACGGACAGACCGAGCGTACGATACAGACGCTCGAAGATATGTTAAGGGCTTGTGTGCTGGAGTTCGACACTTCATGGCAGGACTCGATAGCCTTGGTGGAATTTTCTTACAACAACAGCTACCAGGCAAGTATTCAGATGGCTCCTTTCCGAGGCCCTCTATGGTAGGCGTTGTAGGTCACCCTTGTGTTGGGATGACATGGACCGTAAGTCGGTTGGAGGACCTGAGTTGGTTCAGGAAATGGAAGAGAAAGTTAAGGGTTATCAGAACAAAGATGAAGGCAAGCTCAGGATAGACAGGCAGCATATGCCAATCAGCGGCGTAGACCGTTGGAGTTTCAGTTAGGCGACAGAGTGTTTTTTGAAGATCTCACCCTTCAGAGGCGTAGTACGGTTTTGGGATGCGAGGGAAGTTATCCCCGAGGTATGTAGGGGCCGTATGAGATCTTACAAGCGTATTGGTACTCTGGCGTACCGGTTGGCTTTACACCGCCCTCTCTGTCTGGCATACACGACGTTTTCATGTATCTATGCTGAGGAAGTATGAGCCAGATCCCTCACATGTGTTGCAGCCTTCAGAGGTTCAGATTGAGTCCGATGTTTCTTATGTAGAGCGGCCTATCAGGATTTTGGATATAGCAGACCGCAGACTTCGGAACAAGGTTATTCCTATGATCAAGGTACAGTGGGATCGTAGGGGTGTCGAGGGAGGCCACGTGGGAGACAGAGCGACACATGGTGCAGCACTATCCAGAGTTAGTTTCTGGTATGCGTTTATATACTGTTTTATTTCTGGTTAGTAGCATGTTTGATTTCGGGACGAAATCCTATAAGTAGGGGAGTATTGTGATATCCCCGAAATGATTATGTGATTTTAATCATTTAAGTTATATTGTGATGTTAATGTGTTAATTCGTGGGATTGGATGAATTATATTGGGGAGAATTACTTCAGGGTGCATGTAACATGTATTGGGTTTTTGGGGTGTGTATTGTTGTTTTGGTAAAGCATGCAAAAGGGTAATTGAAGTATTTTGTTGAGGAAATACTATAAATATCATGTGGGGATATTTTAAATACATCGTGCTAAATCGGGACCAAAACATAACACATCAAACCACCCAACACTTAACCACCCCCCCCCAACCCATACTTTGACTCAGCATGAGCTGGCCATGCTTCCACTTGGCTCAATAATTTAACACCTTTCCAGCACTCCAAATTTCGAACCTCCTCTTCCAAAATACCATCCAGCAGCTGCTAAGCAATTTTAGGAGGAGCCCTTCCATTTCCATCGCCTGGAAATCCTTCAAAAATCGGGGCAAAGTAGGGTGAGGAACTACCCTGTTTCTTTCTGGAAAAAAACTGGTTTGGTTCTACTTTTGAGCATGGTGAAAAACGGCATGTTAGCATATGTTTCTTGAAACCTGTGATTTAAATGCTTACATGGTGTTTTTATGAGTCTCTCTGTAATTTTCCTTAAGCATGATGCATGTTTTATGTGGAAGATTTAAGCTTGTGAAAAGTAGTGCTCAAAAATCTGGGTAGAGATTTCCTCTGTTTTTTTTTTTCTGGAAAACGTGGGTTGGGAGTGTTTTTGAGGAGGTGTTATCATGCATGATAAGCTTATATATTGGAGAAACTTTGATGTAAAAACATTCTTGGTAGTTTTGTGAAACCCATGGCATGTTTAGTTGAGCACGGTTTATGTTATATGTGTTAGTTTTGATAGCATGTAAAGAGGTGCTCAAGAATTCTGGAAATGAAAATGTGCCCTGTTTCCAGAAAAAGTTGATCCGTACTTGTTTAAATGATCGATGTTTATGCATGTAGGTTTATGCTCAGGGTGTATATTTGGTTTGAATACACTCAGGGTAGTGTAGTTCAAATGCTAGCATGATGATCTTGGTATGTATATTGCCCTACATGTTAGATTTAAGGTATGATTATCGGTGTTAAGCAATTCTGGAAAATCGCCGAAGGAACAAGGTTGGCGATCGATCGCCAAGGAGGCGCGATCGATCGCGACGTTCCAGTGGGTTTTGGCGATCGATCGCCAATATTGGGGCGATCGATCGCTGAATGTTTTTTTTGGTATGCGAGGCAGTAGCATCTCGCGATCGATCGGGCTCATGGGCGATCGATCGCGAGATGATATTGAAGGATTAAATTGGTTTTTAATTTGGTTTTGCTTCCGGATTATTATGAGGTGCCTAACATTGTGTTGTGTGGCTATGTAGAACCATCCCAGGTGCCAGCACAACCGAGGAGATAAAGTCGATTGACTCCTCTATCTTTTGAAAGGTACGTAAGCGACGTACGGGCATCCCAACGGTACATGTACTTTATGTTTGTCTTTATGACACATGATGCCAATGTGGTGCATTAAGATTATGATACATGTTTTTATGCATTGTTTTTGCATATGTATGTTGTGAAATATAAGAGGTATATTTCACGAGTCAAAGTAGTAAATTTTCTTATAGGATTTTAATGTTACGCTAAAGTCCATTGGAAGCGATGAAGAATTCCGCTTACATGGAGTAGCAACGCTAAAGTCCATTGGAAGCGAGGAAGAATTCCGCTTACATGGAGTAGCAAGAAGCATTAAAATGTACTAATGATAAGGGCTCAGGATGAAATAAGGATTTAAGGAAAAGGAATGTCATGACATTGCATATCCATACATTCATATAATGTGTTTCTATTATGAATTATGGTACAGGGACAACCAATGGGCGATATAAATGCTGGAAATACAGGAAGGACTTGTGTTTAAGATTTGCATTTATGCCTTACTTTCATATTATGTTAAATATGAATTGTGTTATGCTCATGTGTTGGGGGTTGTCTTTGTAGGTGCTTTTGTTGACGAGAACCAGGGCCGGGGTTGATATGCTGAGCTGTAAGGAGTGCTACAGGATTAGCATGTTAGAGTTTTTGTATAGCTTCTCTGAGTAGTGTAAGACTATGATGTAGTACCTTTATAGGAAGTATGTCTTTCCTTTTGAACATTTTGGTACTGTAATCTCTAAAGCTCAGGTTAATCAACACGGCACATTTCTCTGATATAATCACATGTATGTTTAGTTCTCTAAATTGCGCCTTAATATCTTGATGTGATAACGGGGTCTCACATAATATCTGGCAAGGTCAATCAGGTTTTGCTCTCCCAGCTAAGCAGTCTTTTTGAGAGCAACACATTAAGACAAGGGGCTCTCTCACACTTCATCCAGGGAGACTCATCACTAAAAGTATCTTCAGCTTCATCGCCAACGAAGTGGCAGAGAAGGCGGGGTGACAAAGCGTCGCTTGACTCAGGTAATCAGTGACTCTGAACAACTGTCTCGGAATCCGCCGAGTCCCTCTCCCCCTCCTCCCCCTCCTAAGAAGCCCAGAACACGAGAAGCTGCTCCTCAGGCCGCCGCGCCGACAGACAGACATTGCAGCCTCCGATACTATCCTCCTCTCCGCCGGTCCCACAGACTTAAATCCTGATAGGGAACCCTCCCTTCCATCCTTCAACTGAGGAACCAACCTTCATTAGCCATGGTGCCCTGCTCCTTCAATGGTTCCAGTTGACACTCATCAGCGCTGGTGAGCTCTCAGCAAGCACCAGGCTCTATCGCTTCAGGACACCCACAGTCATTATGTTTCATACTGTCATCCCAAGACCACCCCTGCTAGAAAAGGAAAATCTCTTACGGCTCCAGTCCACTCCTGTTGACTTCGAGATTCAAATGGTCATGGATACAGTGGAAGCCAACTGCAACCACAGCTGGAGATTTTTGATCGATGGGTAAATGCCCGTATCAAGTTCGATTAGATGATTTTGATCAAATTCTGGATCAGGCTAGGGCAGATAAAAACAAAATCCTAACATATCTCCAAATCTCGGACCCTGAAACAAGCTTGAAGCTGCGAGATGTTTTTTAGCCTGATGATCTATGTGGGTGAACTTCAGGCCCTAGTTGAAACCCGCCTTCAACAATTTAACGGTAGATTCAGGAACAGCGAATCATGATAGAGCTGTTCTAAATGCTCTTGGACCCAAGCTCGAAATGGCTGAGCTTGCTCTTCATGATATTCGCCATATCCACTGGGATTCACTCTT